>JAVTVY010057241.1:0-29837 GCA_036873755.1 Hanleya hanleyi | reverse complement strand
GCTCTGGCAATTACGTTGATGTCATGTTACATGAGGGAGGTGACCGGCTAATTGAATTGCATAAAGATCCCCATCAGCCATTTAATTGTCATGGATTTGGGGCCGTATTGCATCAAGGGATAGAAGTGGGATTTTATTGTCATCAGGTTTCATGATAATTAGATAAACAAAGCTTCTCGACACTGTCAACAGAAGTCAAACATTGTTAAAATGTATTCATATAAACTGTATATGAGCATTGCTTCAATAAATAAACACTGTCGAAATATACGTATAACAATATATATAAAATACATGTTACAAATGTTGGAAATGGAAAATGCAACCAGCATTGTTTTTATGTTAACATGTGTATACCAATATAAGTTTCACAATCCAGAATTTCAGATCAGAAGAACATGTAGGCGAAACAGCATATGTGCATATTAAGTATCAGCTTGTAGTTTCATGCAAGAACAATGGCTAAACATCACCAAGCATTTATTGGTAAGCCACACAAGGGAGGAAACAGCAAGTTATATTTCTTATTCTAATTTCCATTTCTGAATACATACCCGGGGTCACTTCCTGTCACGTGACCGGAAGAGTTATGTTTGTCGAAACTATTGTCACCTTGATCTCCACGTGACCTCCACGATATGCAAATTTTTGGAGGTCAGTGAATGTCAAGATCCCCACTCCATACTACTCATGGTGGTGTATGATGTGTAAACACATACAACGTTCAGTGTTTAGCGGCCATGTTTGATGAAGTCTTTTTTTTTCAAATATTCCATCAAAAAGCTTCCCCAGTCAATACAAATCTCGGTGTGTATGATGGTGTTTGATCACTTAAAGTCGTATCTGAAAATATGGTAATTAAATCACTATGTCAGCACCATCGACCCACTCATTTCACAACCATTGTCGACCGCACTGCGGTGGTCTAATGGTTAGAGCGTCGGCCTCGTAAGCGGTAGGTTCTGGGTTCGATCCCAGGCCGGGTCATACCTAAGACTTGAAAAATGGAACTTGTTGCTTCCTCGCTTACGCTCAGCATTAAGAGGATAAAACAAGGACTGGTTCGCTCGGTGTCAGTATAATGTGACTGAGTGGGGTGTCATGTTTGCCTACGGCATGATATTTCAGTGGGACAGCACTATAAAATGGCAGCATTAGATCTGCTCTGTTACAAGTAGGTTCCCCTTCCCCTCCCCCTTCCCTCCCTTCCCTTCCCCGTCGTGATATAGCTGAAAAAATGTTGAAAGCGACGTTAAACCCTATTCACTCACTCACAACCATTGTCCAGTTAAACGTAAGACATTTCCAACAATAAATTTGTGTGAACATACAAACGTAGACCTACAAGTCGTAGATACATTGTTCACATTGGTGAATATGTCCCATGATTCTGAAGCAAAATGTAGGTTATAATCAATTCGGGTGGAATTTTTTTCATTGCATTGACTCGGAGTTGTGCCGATTTCGATTTAAATGACTGAGGAATTATTAATTGCATATTCTGGAAAAATAAAACCCTATGTAGTACACAATGGATAATGTCAACTCACTACTATAGTTAAGGAAATTTTAATATATAATAAATCAAATGTCAGCTAGGGACGTAGATTACTACAGGGGCCGTGTACATATTTGTGGCCACTAAGATAACATGATATCCTGTGGAATTTATGTAGTTGGAACCCACGTTCCTCATTTGGATGACCTCGTCTGTCTTGAGTGTCCTATTTTCAAAAACTGATAAACATGGGACCGTCAGCTCAGATGAAATTGCACAAGATCGAGAAAATATTGCACCAGCCGCGTTAATACATATATACTGGCTTATAAAAATCTGTATGCATTTCAAAATGAATGAAGCCGCAGTAAGTGTAATCAAACAGAAGGTTTATAATTGTTGATTCATGTGGATTGGGACATGTGTGGACAATATATTCCTCTTCATCAATCCATCATGCTTTAGTACAGTGTCATTATCGAGAATAGGCTTGTACTGGTAAGTTTATCACGGTACCATGTATCTTCAGTCAAATGAAACAGGACGTGCAACAGTTACTGTGGGCACGATGAACTAAGAGCATACGCATTCAGAACTTTAAACATTGCTGATTACCCTTATTCACCACATTGTGCCTGGTTGTCAGTCGAACGTCATATAGGATACTTGTCACCTACCGCACATGAGGGTATATTTACAATATATTGCACACGCCAAAACAAGAGAGTTGTCGTTGGTTCTCTTAAATAATCAAAGTACTTAAAGTACTGATGTCGGGTTTACTTGCATGGGTTTACTTACTCCCATATTTGTGATCATTTAAGGGAGGAAAGGTGGTGCTCGCTTTACATAAGGAATCTTCCTCAAGCTGTTCGGTTTGTAGGGCCAAACTTTCACTTTTATCAAAATGATATGAAATGGACCATTTTGTACAGCATATACATGCTGAATTACAAGACACGAAATAATGAAGGGCTGCAGATGCACGAAAACGGATTTATGGCGCACCATAGGTTCATTGGCTTATTTTCGTATTTTTATGCACTTTTCGGTGCAGATTTTCTTTTTGTTACAAAAATAGGACACCTTTACCCAAAACCAATTTGAGCAACAAATAATTCTGAAATATTCAGTCTAAATAAGCTGTGTGTATCAAAAATGCATTGAAGACGATTCCCTATATCTAAAGCTAACGCTACCTTTGTGATTTTACAACAAAAGTTCCACGGATCGGTTGTCGATGGACCATGAAGAATGGCGTGACCGCAATATAGAAGGTTTTTGTGGATACATCTCTATATAGGATGTGTATGCACATTTTTATCTAGAGCATAAAACTTCGACTTTTGTAAAATGTGGATACGCATCCTATATAAGAGATGTATCCACATTGTATCCACATTTATATAATTTCCATACTTATTTAATCTGTGAGAAAATGAATCCACTAAAAGTACATCCAGACAAGCAAATCTTCAGACGTCGCAATCTCCGACAAGTTCAGAAAATTCGCTATTCTCCTACTCCACGATCATTTTTCTAATACTGTCATACTCATAGTGTTATTTTAAATGCTAAATAATCACGGTTTTACAGAAATGCCTTTAAATTCATATGGATTGGAAAGAAAAACTATAAATCTAGAAAACGAGCCGATCTTATTTAGTTTCATTGAATTCGTATGTCGTGTAAAAAGTTTACTGATTGGTTGAATAGCGTGTGGGCGGAGCCAATATGTACTGTTCAGCCAATCAAATTCACGATTACTTGTACTCTGGAAAATTCAGACTTGGGATGAAAGTTCAGCGTTGACGGGATCGAAATATCGTATCTCTTTCTCATCCATACCAGCAAAAGGAAAACACCCCAGGTTTTTATTCTTTGTAACCATAATCAGATATGTAAAAGAGTTTTGTGCAAAAGTGCCAGTCGTTCCTATTTCTTTTTGTTGAAGAAGATCGACGGAGAAGACACGTCAGACACTTGAAAAAATAACCAAATCTGTCCCAAAAACTTTCACCAAAATTTCTGCCAGAGTTTTGTCGCAATTTTATTCAGTTCTCATGCTGATAATTGATCAAGTAAGGTGGAAGTAAAAATGTGGATACATCACCAGAAAATCATGTGTATCCACAATTTGGAAATTTCTTGTTTTCGGTGATTTTAAAATGTGGATATGCATACATAATTTGTATCCACAAAAACTCGCTACGTGGTTACGCCTGGAGAATGACTACGGCGCATCCTTCCCGCCGTAACAAATGATACCGGATAAAATAGATTGGAAAGGCAAATTTTAAATAAAATTTACTGCGATAATGTACCAATTATCACGTTCAATGCACAAGCTACCGTGCATTGCACGTGTGTATATGACTGTCAGACAGAAATACGGTATTTTTTATGATTGCTGTAAGGGGCATCAAATGAGAACAGTCTCCAGGCAAGAGATCAAAACTACACATGTGCAGAAGAAAAAAGAAAAACTGAAGAGTGATACTAATGTAGGGTTTACCCTTGGTAAACCCGACAAAAATGAGACTTGATGACACTCAATTCAGCGAGTGGCGAGCAAAATCTATTCATTTCATTTCCGTATTCAACTTTTTATTTATGCAACTAACGGCATTAACGTAACAGGAATGGCACGAAGATATCATATAACTGCATCAATTCCATATTAGAGGGAAAAGGGTGTAAAACCACTAGTAAAATATGCTTGGCCTTGCAAACCGCGCTCTCGCGGCTGTCATTCCGAATCCAATCAATTCTACTGGAGTCACGTGATTCGCTGTGAATAGACTGCTCGCGGGGCCGTTTGTCCATCTTATCGTACGTTGAAGACGGCTGGTAGAGCAGCGGCAGCAACCGCCCCTCCCATACAGCGGGGTCCCTTCATACCATCAGTCCCGGAATATCACCCAACCGTGAAGGACCAACTCAAACCCGTACAAGGGAATGAACATAATGTGAACTCGAGGCTATGCAAGGATTTGTTCAAAGAAAGTATGAACGCCGAGATGGGCAAGACGTTGAGGGTCACAGAAAACAAGTTTCAACGCAAAGGGTATTCGAAAGAGGAAGCCGCAATTTTAGCCCATAACAGATTGGCACCCAGACTACGACGGGCTTTACGTCAGCGGTATATCGACCTCGTGACCCATATGAAATTGTTGGATTAGGACCCAGTCCATATGGAAATTAAAAGAACAGCGTCGATGTAGAAAACCTCGGGCATGAACTGGAAAACGGCGTATGTCAGAGCAATAGCACAAAAGAAACATTTGTTCGAACGCATCATTAAACGACGTTAAAGCGTTAAGAAAGTGTGTTAAGGCGTTGAGACGGGCGTTAGGGCGTAACGACGGGCTTTGACGGGCGTCATTGCATTTCGATGAATTGGTGTCAATTCCATGGAAATCAGGGCTTCTGAGCTAATTCACCAGGGCGTTGAAGCGTTAAGCTAAACGTTGATGGGCGTTACTGTCTATAAAAGCAATCGTATTTCCAAAAACACGCACAGTCGACGTTCAACCGTCAACATGGCTTATACTTGCTCTGAGTGCGAACGCACGTTCACCAGACGTTACGATATGATGCGACACCAGAAAAATATACATGGGATTGAAGACTCTGAGGAGTCCGTTGAGGCGGATGCTGATCCAGAGACTGCTGAGAGTCTATCGACTGATACCGAAACAGAGATTGCTGAGAGTCTATCTAGTGGTACGGAGAGCTTGACCTCAGATAGTCAGCCTACGTCCGTGGAAAGTGAGGCAGAACCTACCTTCTGGGATCGTATTGTGACAGCAGCTATCAATACTTACGCTGCAGCGATCGAGGATGCCGGAGAGGATAATTTACAACAGGCGTACACCCAAATGCGCCCCCGCATCAGGAAAACAGCCATGGCGATCTATGAACAGTATACCTTACTACCGCTTGAAATGAAAGGCGACCCCACGCACACGTCCATCATGAAGACCAAGCGTCACTTGGAAGAGGCTATGGGGTTACCACCCATCGAGGCCCTGGAAAAGGCGCTCAGAATGCGCAAACAACTGTTTCAGGACATGCTGCCCGAAGAATATCCAGGCCTGCCCGACGACGCTTAGGTTACACCGAACAAAGATGGAACTTTCTGAAATGGCGACTTCTGATTGGACAAGAATCTAACGGACAGGAACGAATAGGACAGATGCAAATGGTGGCCTCTGATTGGGCAAGAGTCTTTTTGAGTTGTAAACATACCCAACGCGGCTCTCCCAGCGTGGGTATGATGTAACATTGAGGAAAATAAACTATATGAAAAAAACTTGTTGTTGTTGTTGTTCTCTCAAGTGTCATCCTTGTTGTTGTTGTTCTCTCTCCGGTCTATATCATGGCGTCAAGGCGTTATGTTAGAGCGTTAAGGCGTAACTACGATTGGCCCCGATAAGCCCGGGGACCGATATGCTAAGGGGAACATTGGAACTCTTCTGTGTTCAGAGATAGTTTTAGTGAAACCGGAAGATAACACCTCCCACGACACAATCGGACCAAGGATGGTCCATCTCGACACCAAATACCTTCTTGCACTGCCCCAAATTGGCCACTTGACTTACTACAACCAACTGCGCATGCGCAGACTGACGCGACTTGCATTTTAAAAACACGCTATTCTGACTCTACCCCACACAAGCTTCACTTTGACACCTTCCACGATCCATTCGGACCAATAGCGGTCCATCTCTACCCCAAACACACACCCACATACCCCCAAAATGCTTACTTTCTATACTACGGGCCAGACTGCGCATGCGCAGAATATTGAAAACGGACGAACTATTAGTCCAGTCTGATGCTCCTCCACGAGAGCTTAAAAATATGACCTCATACGACACCATAGGATCATTAGGGGCTCACCTAGACCCCAACACGTCCACCCCAAATGGGCCTATACCCCATAGCCATGCAGTATAGGCGTGTTTAGCGTGTTTGCGTAGAAGTATATCAAAACGCATATTTTATTTAACGACGTGAATCTAGTCATAGTTTTGAAAAGCATCTAATGCAGCATGTCTCGGTTAGATTTATGATGTATTTCTTATCACATCGTTTAATTGTTTTATCCATAGGAGAAGCCTTGCCCCTTACGTAGAGTGGATTTTCTTATAATTTGGGAATGGTCCATTATGACGTCGCATTAATGTTTCCGAGTACATTGACTGATAATAACAACTTGGTAAGTACTTTGAAAAATAATAACCCCAATATTTGAGGATTGACGCTAAAATACAGAGGTGTTATCTTTCGTTCAACTTGATCCTAAATTTCTTTTCGTCCAGATGAAACATTTCTGATTATTTCGTGACTATATTCCGCCTAGGTTTAATGAAGTTAAAAGCCGAACACGAGTCACATTGGTGATGAGAACATGATTATTTTGACATTTTGAAATTGACATCTATTATTAACGCTTGACTAATACCAAAAATATGGTCATTTTAATACCAACACCCTTTACAAAGAATGAAAAACTGTGATATACGGTGCACTATTGAACTAGATTTCTCCAGTTCACCAGTACATGCCACCATATTTCAGGACCACAACGAGACTTATTAAACAGGTTAGGGAAAACCTCTCTCCAAAAATGGAGGTAAAAAAGTTCGTTCTTGTCCAATAAATTCAATGATATATCGAAGATAGAAACATCCGCCATAAGCGACCATGGATATATTTCTCCGCATCGGATGGTATTGAAAAAACAAATTGTCGTCTATGTAATTTTCATACGAATAGAGGACATGTTTTGTTCTCTGTTGACAATTAGACTATGCACACTTTCATTGGAAAACCACTGTTCCGGCATGTAACAATATTTAAAGTAAGACGCCTGAAGATTTTGTAGCGTTATGATGAATAAGACAAGAGTTATCAAGCAAAAAAATCTAGATAAACTTTAAACTTTTAAACGGTATACGTGGTGGCTGTATGGGGGGGGGGGGGAGTTAAAGTCCCCATAATCTTTTCCTCATCGTGCTAGCCTAATTTGTCTGCATTCAATGCCAAGAAGTTCCACGAGGGAACACTTGCCAGACGCCATTTTTTATACAATAGTCAAAATTGCCAGCATTTCACAATGCCTATCAAGGAAAGTATTTCACAAGGTTTATGTTTACATGTAACTGCAGTAGTATAGAAAACCATTTTAAAGTCACATTTTCCAGGGAGATAACTCTTGGGTTCCAGAGCATCTTGCCAAAGTGTTGTTTCCCAAGAGACCAAAAACTACCTCAAACACAGAAGAGTTCCACGCTGCATGGTTCCATTGGGCCGAGTGAGGCTCTCTTCAGTCATGTCATGGGTGTTTTCACAGAATAAATAAATAAATAAATAAACAAATAATAAATAAATAAATAAATAAAAAGCGGAACACGGACTCGTACAATATACAATATACGGGGAAATGCCTGTATGGGTATATCCCCATATAGCTCCATACTGGCTATATGGGGGGAGGGGTGGTCAATTTTTTTCGTGGGCTTTACTATGGCTTGTGGGGTCTTGTTTTTCACGTCTCGCCGAGAAAAACACAATGGGAGGGGTCCCTGAGCGAATCGGTGAAATTTTTGGGAAAAGTCACCGAGGTCTGTATATAGGCTCATACTGGCTATATGGGGGGGAGGGGTGGTCAATTTTTTTTGTGGGTGTTACTATGGGTTGTGGGGTCTCGTTTTCTCGTCTCGCCGAGAAAAACACAATGGGAGGGGTCCCGGAGCGAATCGGTGAAATTTTTGGGGAAAGTCACCGAGGTCTGTATATAGGCTCATACTGGCTATATGGGGGGAGAGGTGGTCAATTTTTTTATTGGTGTTACTATGGGTTGTGGGGTCTCGTTTTTCTCGTCTCGCTGAGAAAAACACAATGGGAGGGGTCCCGGAGCGAATCGGTGAAATTTTTGGGAAAAGTCACCGAGGTCTGTATATAGGCTCATACTGGCTATATGGAGGGGAGGGGTGGTCAACGAGAAAAACACAATGGAGATAGCGAAACGGTGAAATTTTTCGAAAAGTTCACCGAGGTCTGGATATAGGCCCATATAGATCCATACTGGCTATATGGGGGTATAGGTTCAACCTGGGAAATTCACACACGTTCATTGTGATATGGGTTGTTTGGATTTGTTTTTCTCGTCTCGTCATTTAGAACACGATGGGAAGGGTCCCAGAGCAAAACGGTGAAATTTTTCGAAAAGTACCGGGTAGGTCTGGATATAGGCTATAGCTCTTTACTGGCTATATGGGGGTATAGCTTCAACCTGGGAAATTCATACACGTTCATTGTGATATAGGTTGTTTGGATTTGTTTTTCACGTCTCGTCATTTAGAACACGATGGGAAGGGTTTCGAAGCGAAACGGTGAAATTTTTGGAAAAAGTGCACCGAGGCCTGGGTAGGCTCATATAGCCCCATACTGGCTATGGGGGTATAGGCCCATACTGGGTGAACGTTTTGGGGTGTAGGTGAGCCCCTAATGCCCCTATGGTGTCGTGTGAGGTCTTATTTTGAAGCTCTCGTGGAGGAGCATCCGACTGGACTAATAGTTCGTCCGTTTTGAATATTCTGCGCATGCGCAGTTTGGCCGTAGTATAGAAAGTAGGCATTGGGGGGAGTATGTGGGTGTGTGTTTGGGGTAGAGATGGACCGCTATGGGTCCGAATGGGTCGTGGAAGGTGTCAAAGTGAAGCTTGTGTGGGGTAGAGTTAGAATGGCGTGTTTTTAAATGCAAGTCGCGTAAATCTGCGTATGCGCAGTTGGTTGTAGTAAGTAAAGTGGCCATTTTGGGGCAGTGCAGGAAGGTATTTGGTGTCGAGATGGACCATCCTTGGTCCGAATGCGTCCTGGGAGGTGTCATTTTGTAGCTCTCGGGGTGTACATCTCCATTTTAGGGATGTTCGCTTCATCTGTGACGTCATCGGTGACGTGATCAGGACGAGTAGTAGCCAAAGTGGGCGTTTTTGGGGTTGTGTGGAGGTGTGTTTGGGGTAGAGAGGGACCATCCTTGGTCCGAATGCGTCGTGGGAGGTGTCATGTTGTAGCTCTCGGGGTATAGAACTCGATTTGAGGGATGTCTGCGTCATCTGTGACGTCATCGGTGATGTCATCAGTACGAGTGGTAGCGAAAGTGGGCATTTTGGGGAAGTGAAGGATGGATTAGTAGTCTAAGAGCGCATTTCGAGCCCTATTGCTATGCGCAATGAGTGTATGCGCGTATGTGTGTGCGTGTGTGTGTGTGCTTGCGTGCGTGTGTGTGTGCGTGTGTGTGTACGCGTGTGTGTGTGTTTATGCGTGTGTGTATACGTCTGCGTGTGTGTTTTGGTGTGCGTGTAAACGTCTGTGTGTATGTGTGTGCTTGTGTGCGTGTATGCGTTCGTGTGTGTGTGTATGCATGTGTGCATGCGGGTGAGTGAGTGAGAGTGAATAGGGTTTAACGTCGCTTTCAACATTTTTTCAACTATATCACGACGGGGAAGGGAAGGGAGGGGAGGGGGAGGGGGAAGGGCAGGGCTACTTGTAACAGAGCAGATCTAATGAGTGCATGCGTCTGTGGGTGCGTGCATGTGTGTGTGTGTTTATGCGTGTGTGTGTGTGTGCGTGCATGTGCGTGTGTTTATGCGTGTGTGTGTGTGTGTGTGCGTGTGTATGTGTGTGTGTGCGTGTATATGCGAGTGAGTGAGTGAATAGGATTTAACGTCGCTTTCAACATTTTTTCAGCTATATCACGACGGGGAAGGGAAGGGAGGGGAGGGGGAGGGGCAGGGGTACCTACTTGTAACAGAGCAGATCTAATGCTGCCATTTTATAGTGCTGTCCCACTGAAATATGCCGTAGGCAGACATGACACCCCACTCAGTCACATTATACTGACACCGAGCGAACCAGTCCTTGTTCTATCCTCTTAATGCTGAGCGTAAGCGAGGAGCAACAAGTTCCATTTTTCAAGTCTTAGGTATGACCCGGCCTGGGATCGAACCCAGTACCTACCGCTTACGAGGCCGACGCTCTAACCATTAGACCACCGCAGTGCGGTGCGTGTGTATGCGTGTGTGTGTTTGTGTATACATGTGTATGTCGCCGTAGGTAGGCGCACTCTCCTTTGGTGCACCCTGTACCCTATAGCTCGTAGGGCATAGGGTACGCCACCAAGCACAGAATACATGTACACTGCGTATATCCATGCACATGTACTATGTGCCTGTACATGTAATCTGTTCATGTACATATACTGTCAATATACATGATCCTTTTCCATCTACATGTACTCTGTGCATGTCATTCTACATGTACACTGTTCACGTCCATGTATACATACTCTGTTCAAATCCATGTACATACTCTCTGTCCATGTCGCTATATAGCCGGAATATTGCGGAATGCGAAGTTAAACCTTAATTCTCTCCCTCTCTCTCTCTCAATGAACATGTACTCTTTACAATGTCGCATGTAGACCGGTGAGAGAACACCAACAACAAGGATGACAGGTCAATCATTTTATTTTCCCCTCCAGTACATCATATCCAAGCTGGGGGAGCCGCGTGGTATGTTTACAATACAAATAGCCTTTTGTCCAATCAGATGCCGCCATTTGCATCTGTCATATTCGTTCCTGTCCGTTAGATGTATTATCGGCTGTTCTTGTCCGATCAGAAGTCGCCATTTCAGAAAGTTTCATCTTCGGCCATGTTCGCTATGAACCGTTTGGGGCAATACATGATACTGAAGCTCGAAGCTCTTACTTCTCTAATTCAACACTGGGATCAATCTCCATCGGCTCTTCAATACGCGGCGGCGAATCGACCTCCATGGGTTCTTCTATTCTCAGATGCATTCCCATAGAAACTGAAATATCCGGTCTCGAGAGTGGTGAGCCTGATCCGTGTATGACATTTCGGTGACGTCTCAATTGACTGGGATGCTTAAAGACTATATCACAATCCGCATATGTATGCATGGGTACTTCGTGGCGTGCACGTATGTGACAACGCAAACTGTCCAGGCGATGAAAGCGCTTCGAGCAAGTTGTGCAAGAGAAAATATCGGCTGTGGATCTGAAAATCCTGAATGCCGTAAAAAATCTGGCTCTTATAGGCCAACATAGGAGTACCCGGATGTAGACGCGGACGTCAGCGACAATCCCCGGATGTACAAGAACCCGGATGTACCCGGATGTAAAAGTCCCAGATGTAAAAGTGCCCGGATGTTCACGAATGTTCCACCATGCCGGATTTCTATCAAGCCCAGGTCCAGAAGCGCTCATGTCCTGCATGTGGATAGTCAGTCATATTGTGTGCGTGTATGCATGTATGCGTCTGTGTGTATGCATCTGTGTGTGTATGTGTGTGTATGCGTCTGTGTGTGCGTGTGTACGCGTGTGTGTGTGTGCTTGCGTGTGTGTATACGCATGTGCATGTATGTGCATGTGTGTGTGGGTGTGTGTGTATGCGTCTGTGTGTGCTTGCGAGTGTGTATGCGTGTGTGTATGCGTGCTTGTGTGTATGTACATATGTGTACTTGAGTGTGTACGCGGGTGTGTTTATGCGTCTGTGTGTATGTGTGCATACACACACACAATATGACTGACTATACACATGCAGGACATGAGCGCTTCTGGACCTGGGCCTGATAGAAATCCGGCATGGTGGAACATTCGTGAACATCCGGGCACTTTTACATCCGGGACTTTTACATCCGGGTACATCCGGGTTCTTGTACATCCGGGGATTGTCGCTGACGTCCGCGTCTACATCCGGCTACTCCTATGTTGGCCTATAAGAGCCAGAATTTTTACGGCATTCATGATTTCCAGATCCACAGCCGATATGTTCTCTTGCACAACTTGCTCGAAGCGCTTTGATCGACTGGACAGTTTGCGTTGTCACACACGTGCACGCCACGAAGTACCCATGCATACATGTGCGGATTGTGATATAGTCTTTAAGCATCCCAGTCAATTGAGACGTCACCGAAATGTCATACACGGATCACGCTCACCACTCTCGAGACCGGATATTTCAGTTTCTATGGGAATGCATCTGAGAATAGAAGAACCCATGGAGGTCGATTCGCCGCCGCGTATTGAAGAGCCGATGGAGATTGATCCCAGTGTTGAATGAGAGAAGTAAGAGCTTCGAGCTTCAGTATCATGGATTGCCCCAAACGGTTCAGAGCGAACATGGCCGAAGATGAAACTTTCTGAAATGGCGACTTCTGATTGGACAAGAAGAGCCGATAATACATCTAACGGACAGGAACGAATATGACAGATGCAAATGGCGGCCTCTGATTGGACAAAAGGCTACTTGTATTGTAAACATACCACGCGGCTCCCCCAGCTTGGGTATGATGTACTGGAGGGGAAAATAAAACGATTGACCTGTCATCCTTGTTGTTGTTGTTCTCTCACCGGTCTACATGCGACATTGTAAAGAGTACATGTTCATTGAGAGAGAGAGAGAGAGGGAGAGAATTAAGGTTTAACGTCGCATTCCGCAATATTCCAGCTATATAGCGACATGGACAGAGAGTATGTACATGGATTTTAACAGAGTATGTATACATGGACGTGAACAGAGTACATGTAGAATGACATGCACAGAGTACATGTAGATGGAAAAGGAACATGTATATTGACAGTATATGTACATGAACAGATTACATGTACAGGCACATAGTACATGTGCATGGATATGCGCAGAGTACATGTATTCTGTGCTTGGTGGCGTACCCTATGCCCTACGGGCTATAGGGTACAGGGTGCACCACAAGAGCGTGTGTCTGCATACGGCGACACACACATGCATACACAAACACACGCATACACACGCACACATACACGCGTACACACACACGCAAGCATACACACACACACACACACGCACACACACACGCGCATACACTCATTGCGCATAGCGCCGCAAGGTCTATAGGGCTCGAACTGCTCTTTCATACAACTAATCCATCCTTCACTGCCCAAAATGCCCACTTTCGCTACCACTCGTACTGATGACGTCACCGATGACGCGGCCATCCCTCAAATCGAGGTCTATACCCCGAGAGCTACAACATGATATCTCCCACGACGCATTCGGACCACGGATGGTCCCTCTCTACCCCAAACACACCTTCACACAACCCCCAAAACGTCCACGTTGGCTACTACTCCTACTGATGACGTCACAGATGACGTGAACGTCCCTCAAATCGGAATGTACACCCCGCGAGCTACAACATGACACCTCCCACGACGCATTCGGACCAAGGATGGCCCCTCTCTATCCAAAATGCCTTCCTGCACTTCCCCAAAATGCCCACTTTCGCTACTACTCGTACTGATGACCTCACCGATGACGTCACAGATGAAGCGACCATCCCTGAAATGGAGATGTACACCCCGAGAGCTACAACATGACACCTCCCAGGACGCATTCGGACCAAGGATGGTCCATCTCGACACCAAATACCTTCCTGCACTGCCCCAAAATGGCCACTTTACTTACTACAACCAACTGCGCATGCGCAGATTCACGCGACTTGCATTTAAAAACACGCCATTCTGACTCTACCCCACACAAGCTTCACTTTGACACCTTCCACGACCCATTCGGACCCATAGTGGTCCATCTCTACCCCAAACACACACCCACATACCCCACCCCCAAATGTCTGCTTTCTATAATACGGCCAGACTGCGCATGCGCAGAATATTGGAAACGGACGAACTATTAGTCCAGTCGGATGCTCCTCCACGAGAGCTTCAAAATAAGACCTCACACGACACCATAGGATCATTAGGGGCTCACCTAGACCCCAAAACGTTCACCCAGTATGGGCCTATACCCCCATATCCAGTATGGGGCTATATGAGCCTACCCAGGCCCCGGTGAACTTTTTCCAAAAATTTCACCATTTCGCTTCGAAACCCTTCCCATCGTGTTCTAAATGACGAGACGTCAAAAACAAATCCAAACAACCCTTATCACATGAACGTGTGTAAATTTCCCAGGTTGAACCAGTAAAGAGCTATAGCTTATATCCAGACTTACCCGGTACTTTTCGAAAAATTTCACCGTTTCGCTCGGGGACCCTTCCCATCGTGTGCTAAATGACAAGACGAGAAAAACAAATCCAAACAACCCATATCACAATGAACGTGTGTGAATTTCCCAGGTTGAACCTATACCCCCATATAGCCAGTATGGAGCCATATGGGCCTATATCCAGACCTCGGTGAACGTTTCGAAAAATTTCACTGTTTTGTTCGGGAACCCTTCCCATCGTGTTCTAAATGACGAGACGTGAAAAACAAATCCAAACCACCCATATCACAATGAACGTGTGTGAATTTCCCAGGTTGTACCTATACCCCCATATAGCCAGTATAGGACTACGTGGGGCTATATAGAGACCTCGGTGACTTTTCTCAAAAATTTCACCGAATCGCTCCGGGACCCCTCCCATTGTGTTTTTCTCGGCGAGACGAGAAAAACGAGACCCCACAACCCATAGTAACACCCACAAAGAAATTGACCACCCCTCCCCCCATATAGCCAGTATGAGCCTATATACAGATTGACCACCCCCCCTCCCCATATAGCCAGTATGAGCCTATATACAGACCTCGGTAACTTTTCCCAAACATTTCACCGATTCGCTCCGGGACTCCTCCCATTGTGTTTTTCTCGGCGAGATGAGAAAAACGAGATCCCACAACCCATATCACAATGAACGTGTGTGAATTTCTCAGGTTGAACCTATACCCCCATATAGCCTGTATGAGGCTATATACAGACCTCGGTGACTTTTCCCAAAAAATTCACCGATTAGCGTGAAAAACAAGACCCCACAAGCCATGGTAAAGCCCGCGGAAAAAATTGACCACCACCCCCCCCTTATATAGCCAGTATGGAGCTATATGGGGATATACCCATACAGGCATTTCCCCGTATATTCCCCCGTATATCGCTTTTTATTTATTTATTTATTTATTTATTCTGTGAAAACACCCACGACATGACTGAAGAGAGCCTCACTCGGCCCAATGGAACCATGCAACGTGGAACTCTTCTGTGTTGGAGGTAGTTTTTGGTCTCTTGAGAAACAACGCCCCCTGGCGGATGCTCCACGGGAACCAAGAGTTATCTCCCTGGAAAATGTGGCTTTAAAAGGGTTTTCTATACTACTAACTGCCTTGTTTGACAACGTATCACATGGGATATACCAGCTAGAAAAAGTTTTCTCTCCATTTTCAGCCAAACTGCAATTTACAATTCCTGGGATAAAATAGCCACCCAGTGACAAGGATTGGTTTCGCTTACCGGTGTCTATCCACCATTCTAAATCCAATATGGCGACTAATGTGGATGCTGTTCATGGTGCGATAGCGGGACCATCGGGTAATCTCAGTAAACAACTCCCACGCAAATTTGACGAACCTGTTTCCAGCGATTTCAACTACATGTGTACTGATCGTAAACAATTTGATTGCTTTGAAGGCGCTCTGGGGAAGAATTTGCTTGAGCCGATTCATGAGTTCAAATTGTTCAATACAAAGGTAGATTCTGGGAAAAAACCATCTAACAGTGAATGGATTCTGAAATTGGTGAACACTATGCTACGGTTTGCATGCGCTTGTTTGAATTCAAGACAGAATGGAACTATTCATTTCGGAATAGCTGACGAAAATGCGGCAAAGGCTCAAGGTTACGACGCAAGACAATTGGTGGGAGTTGAAGTGCCAGACGAGATGTTCGACGATTTCGAACTACAATTACGTACTGAATCGGCAAAAATGAAGGAAAAGAGCTTTGAAGATCAAGACAGGAATAAGACGAGTGCTGCACGCTGCATACGTGATCCAATATTCATACGTGTGCGCGATGGAAGTCAGTTAACATCTCGATATGTCATTGAGTATGACATTGTACCCAATCATAGTTACACTGCAGGAAAACTTTTCAAGGTGAACCTAGAACCGAAGCACAAAGATGAAAAGTACTGTGCCTACGAACGCATACATAAAGGCGGAAACCCTTCATCAGCTCGAATTAAAGATGAACAGGATTTCTGTGAGAGGACTACATGTATCCCTGATCTGGACAGGACGAGAACAGATCTGGAGCAAGAGAGATCCGCCCCACCTGTCGGTAAATATATATTTATATTCTACTGAATTGTGTTTGATTATGGGTGCCCAGTATTGCAGTACCACTATTTCAGTTACAAATGATGCTGGGTAAAACCAGTATTGTGAATCAGGCTTGTCGTGCAAGGTGTTTTTTTTTGTAGAAATTTGACTGGAGCTCAAGGTAATCTTGAACAAATCATCATTGATTACAGGTATCGTTTTGCTGAAAGAAAAACAGCATTATGTACAGTACGCCCAAGAATTAAACTGGTCACTGCTCGCGAAACATTGGGTTCATCTTTCGCGAAACATTCGCGAAACGTTCGCGAAAGCATGTGCGAAAGGTTGATAATAACTTACGATGATTTCATATTTATTTCAAAGCTTTCGCGAAAGGTAAATACCTTTCGCGAAAGATAGGTCACGATCGTAACTGACGTAAAGCGATCCGTATTTGACAAGACAAGATGACAACAAATGTGGGAGTGTTGGATCTTCTTATGCGGGGTATGTTTTAGGACCACTATTTTCGATTTCACCCAGCAAGAATTTCCTGCAACAAAATTGAGTTTCAGGAACGAAATAGGCAGAAAATACAGTCTACGAAGCAAAAGAAAATCTCCACTCACGTTGTCTTTGTTGTTGTTGTTGAAAAGGCCATGTGCGTATCGAATACGGCACAGCTAAAAGTTTTGTGCCTTACTTCCCTAGTTTTAGTGAACGCTTCCAATTCGATTCATCGGGAACCATGCAATGCATTTCTTTATGCTAGAAAGTATGGGTTTGCGATTAATACGAACGGGTCACGGGGTGGAAGTTTCCAAACGACCACGAGGGATGACAGCTACAACGCCCGACAGAACTGCGCAGCAGAGAGACGTGTGCCAGCAGTCAGCCGTCATCATTTTTCGTCTACATCCCGTACTGTTTCGTTTCAACACGAAATAAAAGGTGAAATGTCCACCTATACCAAGGATTGACAATACATCAAAACCAAACGTACAAATTGTCTGAATAAAAAAGTTTCACGTGTGCAAGACGAGAGCTGCAATCAATCATGATCGGGTTGTCTGGAGCATTGACTGGTCTACGGTTGAGCTTGGTATTTATTATGGCCGTCTTGAATTTACAGCCGTTTGGTTTCCTTGCATGTACAACGTTTTCGGAAATTGCAAATTTCATTCTCGTAGGATACATTTTCTGCAATAAAATGCAATTCAAGGAAAATTTAACACTTTCATTTCAAATTGTGTCGGGGGAATTTCAAATTCAAGTCTTAGAAAAAAAAAAGAAAAAAAATGCCTAAACCACTCTTTATTAATCACACCAATTTTCCTCTAGAATTATATCATATCTCGTTGATTTGAATTATTATCTTGGAACAAAATGCCGCTCTCTGCCACTGCAATATAAATGCATCCCGTTAAAGATGAAAACTTAAAAATAATGAGTGTTTATTCTTCATGTGATGAAAACTTAAAAAAAAATGAGTTTTTTTTATTCATAAGATGAAAACTTTCAAAAAATGACTTTTTGCAGACATTCATGCGTGCTGAAAAAACTGAGTTAGTTCTGCTGAATTTGTAAACTGAGTAGATGAATTTTTTTGTCAAGAATAACCCCTGTTTCCCCAATGAAGCAATAACATTTTTTTAATGTCTGCTCAGAGTTGTTTCCCCTCTTCATAGCAACTGGACACGCCTCTTATGAACGGCTGGCTGACGCCATGTTTTAGATCGGACTTCATGCACTGCGAAGTTCATTTGGATGTGAAAGATTTCAGTTACAAAAACAAGCCATACAGCACAATGAACTCAAATAAGGGGCAGATTATGCGACTTTTTGACTAGATGAATACGGTGATACAGCTCCCGATTTTACGATCTCGATTTTGGGTGAATCACAGTTTGCTCATGGACTGACGAAGAAAACCGGTACGGTAGGCCTACGTCGTCGTGATTTATAGTTGCAATTTATTCGCAAAATAAGGTATATGGACCTAATTAACGCCATTAAAAACAAAACACACGAGCAAATGAAAAAAAAAAAAAAAAATCACAGGTAAATTTTCTGTTATTAAGCTAAAACTTACCTCACTTCCACTCTTTGCATTTCTTGTCCACATGAAATATCACAGTAAGAATTTAAATGACACAGTTATCTCCCCTGCTAGTCACGTGAATGCATAGCTACCCACAATTCTACTTCCTTCTTGTTCCACTGCGATACATGGTCTGGATGTATCATAGCGGGGAGGATGGGTGGGCATCACTGGAAGTGAGGTAAGTTTTAGCTTAATAACAGAAAATTTACCTGTGAATTTTTTTGTTATTTGCGCTGAAAACTTACCTCACTTCCACTCTTTGCATAGAGTGCCACCGTAAGGTAGGTGGGCAAACTGATACAATCCGTGGTTAGTGATAAATGCCATACATAGTGACTAGTACAGAGTAGAAATCACAGATCTTCTACCTCACAGAGGATCCATGAGAACATACAACAGTAATAACCTGTATGCCTATGGTACACAGGGAACCTCTGTTGCCACTCTGACTTCAAGGCTGAGATGCAAGATACGCCCCCCCCCCTTTTTTCGAAAGGGGCCGAGAAAAAAAATGCACTCACCCGCAAGCAGGGTTACAACTGTACGCCCGGACTTTTGTAGCTATCTTGCTGGCCTCGGTCCCCCAGACACCCGCTGTGTGGTCACAAGTGGGCCGATGGAATAGAGGTCGTTACATGCCAACGTCATGTCCCGGAGATAGTAGGAGGCAAAGGTCGTGTTTGACCTCCAATAGCACGCCCTCATAATGTTGGTCACCGATCTGTTGGTCCATAGAGGCCATGATGCCGCTAGAGCCCTCTCGTGACCCGAAACGTTTACAAGCGCGGCTTGCCTATCAGTAGCCGTGGAGTACGCTAGCCGAATCGTATTTTTGAGCCAACTCGAGATAGTGTTTTTACTTATTTCTTGTTTGGCTTTGGGATCGAAAGGGATAAACAAACGCCTCCTTCCCGCTCTGATCTCCCCTGTACGATTCAGGTAACACGCAAGTGCCCGAACCGGACACATTAACATGTCTGATTCAAGACCGGACGAAAGGAAATCAGATAAGGCTGGAATTGTGAACTCTCGAGATATGGAATCGTAGAGGGCTTGATTCTTGGCCACAAACTCAGGTACTGTTGTGAGAACTACCTTGCTCCAGTCCCTAGAGTGTCTGATGTTCCTTTTATCGAGCGCATGCAGCTCTGACACTCTAGCTGCCGAAGCAAGAGCCAACAAAAACGAAGTTTTGTATGATAAATATTTTAGCTTAATAGCCTCTATTGGCTCGAAAGGTGGCTCTCCTAATTGCCGAAGTACTAAGGCTAAGTCCCACTTAGGTAATTTCGGAACAGCCGACTGACCAGTTATCTTGTATGACTTGATTAGTGCAGATAAGTTTGGATCAGTCGAGGGATTAATCCCAGTACCCAGTAGAATAGGTTGAGCAATAGCCGCTCTATAACCTTCTACCGAAGCGGGCACCAGGCCCCTATCCCTGAACAGGTACAATAGAAACTCTGCTACTTCAGGGATAGTGGCGCAGGATGGATTGATATCCCTCTCTCCACACCAAAGATCGAAGATTGCCCACTTTGAGTTGTATACAGCGGAAGAGGACGGTCGAATTGATTGTGCCATTCGGCGCCCAACCTCCGCTGAAAATCCCGCCTGAGCAAAGTGCTTCTTGAGCACTTGCACACGTGGTAGTGGAACAGTCCTGGCTGGCTGTGGAATATCGACGTTCCGGGCTGGCGCAGTAGATTGTGCCATACCGGAAGCTGTCTTGGTACATCTACCAGAAGATCCAGTAGTTCCGGGAACCACGGCCTTGCTGGCCACCACGGAACAATCAGGTAAACGACACATGTGTGTTCGCGGATCTTCTGGAGTACCTTCGCTAGGATAGCTGGAGGAGGGAACGCATATGCTACCATCCTTGACCAGTCCTGCGATAGTGCGTCCACTGCATACGCCGACGGATCCGGGACCGGCGACATGAACAGTGGTAGTAGATTGTTGCGCCGAGTGGCGAACAGATCTATGTGTGGCATCTCCCAGACATGAGCTATTTGTTTTAGTATGTCTGGGTGAAGTTGCCACTCCGTGTGAATTATCTGATTCCGTCGTGAAAGCGAATCCGCTAAGACGTTCAGTACCCCCGGGATGTGTCTGGCCAACACCGATATGTTGTTGTCCCAACACAGACCGAAAAAGATTTCCGCTTGGCTTTGCAATTGCGGAGATCTCGTCCCCCCCTGCTTGTTGATGTAGGACACAACTGTTGTGTTGTCCGTCGCAACTAGCAGGTTCTTGTCGGTCAATACGCTCACCCACGTGCGGATGGCATGTGTCACTGCCATAAACTCCAACACGTTTATATGGTACGAGCGTTTCTCGATTGTCCATAACCCGGATGTCGACCTGGACTCGAGGTGGGCTCCCCATCCTTCCATAGATGCGTCCGTGAACAGGTGATGTGACGGACGAAACGGAAGTAGGGACACACCTGGCATAACGTTGAGTGGATCCAGCCACCATTGGAGGCATTGTTTGACTAGTGGTGTTATAGGAATCCACGGATTCAACTGCCTTTCGACCCATTCGTGATTGAAGTAAATCATTAAGGGACGAAGCTGCAACCGCCCTCTTGGTGTTACGTCATGTGTTGACGTCAAGAGGCCGATAATCGCAGCAAAGTGTAAAGCCCTGGCTTGAGATAACTTGAGGAATTGAGGTATCCTCGCTGTTATCTTTTGCCATCGATCTTCTGGGGGTTTGGCGAGAGCTCGTAGCGTATCGTATTCCACCCCCAGAAATTTGCACCTTTGTGAAGGAATCAGCTCTGATTTCTCTTCGTGTGGGATGTATCCCAGAGAAGTCAATATCCTTAAGACAAACTGAGTGTCTAGGATTAACTGCTCCTTGCAGGCATTCCTTAGCAGGGAGTCGTCGATATAAAAGTGGTACTTTATACCTAGACTGTGCAGGAATTGTGCCACTGGTGTAAACACTCGTGTGAACACCCAAGGGGAAGTGGATAGGCCGAACGGAAGCACTTGAATTTGGAAGCGTCGTTTGCCGACCATGAATCTCAAGTACTTCCTGTCCCCCGGATGTATCGGGATATGCAGATATGCATCCCTTAAGTCCAGATAAGTCAGCCATTCCCCTTGTTTGAGTACTGTCCGGATAGACCGGAAGGACTCCATGCGGAAGTGTGGCGGTGGAGTGAGGTAGTCCTTGTTGAGGCGCTTTAGGTTTATAACCATGCGCATCTCGGACGTGTCTTTCTTGGGGACCAGAAAGACCGGCGAATAGAACCCGGGTGACGTGTCCCAAACCGGAAGCTCTATTACTGCCGCCTTCTCTACCAGCTTGTCCACAGAGGACTGTATTGCTGATAGATGACCCGTTCGTAATGGTATACGAGACGGAAGGGGATGAGCAGTCAAGGGAGGAAGCGTGTCGAACAATAGGCGATAGCCGTATCTGATCGTTCGAATAACCCACGCTTCCGTCCCGATCCTTATCCAGTTCCTCCAAAACAACTGCAGCCTTCCCCCTACCGGAAGGTTTAGTTGTTGGGGAACTGGAAACATTATGTCTCGGTGTTCCAGCCATACCGGAAGCCACCCGGTATGGCCCAAGACATCAGGTATCCTTCTTTGACTGCTTTGATTTCCCCTTACCCTGCTTCTTATGGCCATAGGTTGAAACTCTTGGCTCTAAAGAAGCAGGCGCTTGGCTACGCTGTTGGCCGGAAGCACCCTTATTAGCCTTGGAACTAGGCGGGTTCTTCTTAGCCTTCTTCGCCTTTGGACCCGACCCGGAAGCCATAGATCTCTTAGACGAAGCACCGGAAGCAACTGACCTGTCATGTTCTATACGATCCATTTCAGGTCGAACTTCGGTAACAGCATCACCAAACAGTAAAGAAGGAGCCGTAGATGTCTCTAGTAGACTCCTCTTTACTGCTTCCGGTGTGTAACTATGCATAAAAGGAATGAAGGCCTTTCTCCTTAAATACACTAGCATAGAAGATAGGTAGGCATTGTGTACCAGTAAATCTTCTACAGCACCGGAAGCAATCTTCTGGTAGTCAAGAACGAGGTTTATACCCTCCTCAAGTACTGCGGCCTGTTTGTTCGTGCAAGGAACATCTGGATCACTAGGCACTTTAGTATTGCTAGGGCATAAATACTGAAAGTCGCCGTTCACCACTGCAGACCGGAAGCTAAACGGTGACTTATGTACGCCGTAACTTCGTATGTTTGGCTTCTGTACTGGGAACGGACCAGAAGATCCTGCAGGGCGGAAGCGAGCTTTAGGTCTCAGCCTTACTGCACGTTCCTCCTGCGTAACGGGTTCTGCTAAAGTTCTATGGAACAAGTGGCAAATAGAATGTATAGCAGTTGAGGCCGGAAGCGTGGTTGCCGATCTCGTAACCCGGTTTGACTCTCCTGATTCAGTTTCAATATCCCCCGCATGTGGGACCGGAAGCTGTATATCAGGAATCAAGTCATAGATGCCGGAAATAAGTTCATAATATTTCCTAGCATCCGGATCAGTATTGGTAGGTTCATTCAATTCAGATCTACCGTACTGGTCCCTATCCACTTCCATAGCGTCCGGGGCTTCCTGCCAGGAGGGAGTATTGGAAGGGATAGTCCTCGACAAATTAGCTTCCGGTTTCCTAGACTGTTCAGTCAAAACCGGAAGCAGTGGCGTACTACTTCGGAATTGACTGGTCATCATCTCTCTCAATTCCTTCATTTCCTCACGTTGCTGTTCCATACCGCGCAGTATGGCAGCCAATGTGGGATCAGTCACTTAAGAGTGGACCGGAAGCAAGGCCTGACGAGGTGTATTCACACTCAAGGACCTTCCAGCTGGACGTGAGCACGGCCACTGTAAAGGTCGGTGAACTGGCATACGAGGTCGTAAACCGGAAGCACGTATAGGAGGACGCATCATACGAAGCATAGCCGGTCCCGTACCTCGAACACCACCGGAAGCAGATATCTGACCTAAGCCACGCAAGGGCGAAGGTAGACCAGCAACCGGATGCCGCATAATTTGACCTGATTGAGAGGGTTCTTGATAACGCATCTCAGAGACAGGCAAAAAATTTGGCATATCATAGGTACCTGTATACATACCATACTGCCGTTGTTGCGGGAACCTTAATCTCTGGTGGCCCAGAAGGCTCGTAGTCACAAATGTCTCGGCAGGGGGACGAGGAAGGCCACCAGAGTAACCGGAAGCAGGTTGAGAAAATTCAGACAAACCGGAAGCAACAGTTAAAGGCGTAACTGAGCGACCGGGAAGTCCAGGCCTCGACAGCGTCGAGGAAGGTATTTTCCCAACCCCGGACCCAAATGAGAACTTAACATTAGGCCCCTCACTAGCGCTACCTAAGTTTTCGTAATCATAAGTTGACTCCGATCGAGAGATCGAAGTCCCCTGGCTTTCCCACGCTAAGCCTGGGTCCGTTACCGATTTCCCTTCATCGTCGTATCCAGGTGTCCGCTCAATTGGAATCTCCACGTCCACAGTCGTCGTAGTGCCAGATTCCACATCGATTATTCCTTCCACCTGTACCAACCGGGTCGGTCTCTTACCTGATTGACCCTTCGCCTGGTCTGAAATGGAAGAATCGTGAGCGGGGGGGGGGGGCGTTTGTTTATCTTTATTTACGTTCAATAGGCTGACTAGAGTAGACCCAGCTGCAGAACATACAAACCCCCTAGCCTCATCGCCTACGCTAGTACGAGGAGACTGTGCTACATACGTCTCATTGGCGAGATCGGTAGGCCTAACGACATTATTTTCCTCGTTAGCTGCCAGTGAACCGGCTAGATACACCTGGAATATGCCGGGAGCCCACACAATACATTCTTCACAGGCCGTGTCCCATGTACAGATTCTTCCCTGGCGGCATGGAGGACACGTTGAGTGAAGGTCATAACTAGGCTTGTCACCTCCACAAGACATGCATGACATTTGAGACATATTTTGAGCCATTTTTACGCTGATAACTTATAGAATACTTCCCAAAGGACTTCTTGCAGGATATCAGACGTCTGAGGTAATCCAACTGTGAGTGATTTCGCTAGAATAGGCAATTTATCACGGAGCTAACAATGTTTACTTCTAGACCCACGAGCAGTAGGGACAAGAAGGAAGTAAAATTGTGGGTAGCTATGCATTCACGTGACTAGCAGGGGAGATAACTGTGTCATTTAAATTCTTACTGTGATATTTCATGTGGACAAGAAATGCAAAGAGTGGAAGTGAGGTAAGTTTTCAGCGCAAATAACTAAATAGTTCACAGACAAGAATATAAACATTTTACGACATGTATTTCCTCAAACATCGTTCGCGTGTTCCTTTCGCGAAAGGTTCAATTCTGACATTTTCTCGCGAAAGGTATGGCGAGAGGTACTGGCGAATCGTTCGTGAAACGTTCGCGAACGGTTCGCGACATTTTTCGGCTATCCTTCGCGAATTTGACCAGTTTAATTCTTGGGTGTACTGTATGAACTGTTAAACTGTTCTTATACCATTTTCATTTGAAATTAAACACTGTTGAGACAAATATGTCAATATATGTTTTTTTCTATTTTCTCTCTAAATTTCACGACTGTTTATAAATACAGGTACAGTAGTACATAATGGGAAGATCCAGTAGTATTGTCCTTTGACCTTTGTGGCGTCACTGCCGGTCCTGTCACATGACCGGAAATGACCTATTACCCTGCACATGCGCTATGCCGGAAACAAATGGATGGATCGCATGCGCAGTTCCGGTCACTTGACCGGAAGAGGCCTTGGACGTCACAAATGTCAAAGGTCAATACTACTTATCTTCACTTTCAAAGTTTCAAGAGGCGTCTGCGTGCCCTTTTGGAACCCTGCGTATGGGTCCAACAAAAGTTATCTGCCCCTAAATACGACCAAAGATCCCCTTCAGTCACTTAAATGTTACATGACATCACAGGGAATGTCCGAATATTTGGCCTGGAGACATGAAGGTTTCATTGTTTGAGTAGCTTGGACCTTGATTTCCGAGTTACGGGAATGTGGGGAGAGGGCATAAGACTGCGCATACGCATCCGGAAGTGCAATCCTGTACGGAGAATCAATGGGCTAGAGACATAGTTATTTCACCAAATGAGTCGCTTGGACCCAAGCTTCCTCCTTACATGCCTTAGGGTAGTGTGGGGTGAGGACAGGGGTGCGCATGCGCAACCGGAAGTGGAATCCTATACGAAGAACGAATGGGGTTAGAGATATATGTTTTTTAACCAATTGAGTCTCCTGTACATTAGGGTAGTGTGGGGTGAAGGCATAGGGCTGAGCTTGCGCAACTGGACAAACCAATGCACTATGCGAGGGTCAGTGACGGTGTGCGTCATTCATCACACATCATTTCGTCGACCATGTCGCCAGACCTATGAGCACTTCTTCCCCTTACACCCGACATGCCAGAGGTGTGGTTACACCTCTATTAGGATGAAGTCACCATCGTGGAAGACCGGGATGTCTGCTGCAGTCCAAATAAAAACGGTGACGATACAGCGTGACCGCTGGACCAAATTTAAATGGGTGTTGAGCGGTGAGCTGGATGGTTACCTCATCCACATGGAGATTGCCATCCATGTACATCTTGGGTCATTCTTCGCATGCGTGGGACGTTATGACTCCGCCAGAAGCTTCACCTTAGACTCTGATCTATGGATGGCCTTGGAGAAAGTGGTGCCTATTGTGGACCAGCTGTTTACACTGGGCGATCGGCCAGCCGTCCAGTTGACCTGTTCTCGTGCTAATGAGGATGCACTGGTCGAACCCAATGAGCAAGTTATCAAGCACGTCAAGGAACGTCAAGGAGAACGACGACAAGGACTATCCAGTTCTCACCTCCGTGACCTACAAAGATGTCCTGGCGACACTTAACACCCGTATCCTACGAAGAACGACGACATTGATTATTCGGATATGGTCAGTCAACCCAGTGACATTTGCCACCCATACAACGGGGACCGGTACGGCGTCAGAACCCAGTCAAAGCAACCAGAAAGGAATTTCTGTATTTGATATCAACAGCCTTCTATGCTTATAGCATTTTTTAGGACAAAGCCACCGCCTTCAAGTTAAACCTTACCTTCTGATATTTAATATGGCATAAGGAGACGGACTAGCTCCGGTACTTTTACCCCAGTCGCAATTCCCGCATGTACGACCACCCCTTCACCATTACGGATCGAACAGTCCTGGACACAGCACTGGTCCAACTGGCAGTGATGTAAGTGGACTTTTGTCAAAAAACCTGAAAATACTATCCTAGCACGGTCCATACTTCATGTAAGAAAGCACGAGAGAGATATCCTCTCCTTATTGGCGTTTACGCCAATGGCATTCAACTTTAATAGGGTGGGTGGGTGGGTGGGTGGTGGTGGTTGGAGACCGTGATACATGGACATTGAACAAGGAGTATTTCTGTGACCGGCAGAATGAAGCGACAGAATGGCCGTATGCTGTCTGTTTTGGGGGAGACGTCAGAATGGCAGAATGAAAATCGTGGTCGAGTAGGCCTTCTTTTATTTTGGCGACGGCACTATGGCACAATGAAGCTCTCTCAATTTATCAAGTATTTACAAATAGGACTATTACTGTGGCCGGCAGAATGAAGCGGCAGAATGACCGTAGTCTCCCTTATTTGGGGAAGACGGCAGAATGGCACAATGAAAATTATGGCCTTGTACTCGTTTTTTTTTATCACGGCAGAATGTCTCAATTAAACTTTCTCAATTGATCAACTATTTAATTAGTATTTTTTTTTATCACGGCAGAATGATCCAACCGATCCAATTCAACATTTCCAACTTATCAACTATTTAAAATATAAAAACTAGAAGGATTTCTCTTTTTTTTGGGTGCACGGCACAGTCACTTTCTCAATGTATCAAGTATTTAAAATACAAGGATTTCTGTGATCGGAAGAATGAAGTGACAGACTGACCGTACTCTTTGTTAATTTTTTTTAGACACAAAATGTGTCAATGTTACATACATATATGTAGGAGGATTTGACATCGATTGAAAAATGTAGGCCTACATATACAGCAAGGCTACCAAAGAGCTCGCCTGGTATTTCCTTCCGATATGTATTATTCTTTCCTTGCCATGCTTCATCCACTCCAGTTGTGTACCAATTCATAAACATCCCCTCCATCGTGAAATGATGGACAATGTGTATGGCATGTGTATGGCAAGTTTAGGCTCAATTGTTTTACTTAATTGGAAAGTAAAGCAGAGCCTGTGTTCAGTGATCCGTCAGTTCAGCTACTTGGATAGTTTCTTTGGTCGCTGTTCTATCTCTTAATCTGCATGCATGCGAGACCTTGGAAAGTAAAGCAGAGCCTGTGTACTGATCCGCGAGTTCAGCTGCTTGGGTTCTAAAACTTAAGTATTTTGTGGAAAATACGTCTCGTCACAAATTATGTAAAGATTAGTTGTAAAAATATTTATTGTTATATAAATAGGCCGATTCTCTGCAAATGTTATCATTACCCGAACACATCCTCCAGTGCGGATGCAAGGAGTAGGGGGAGGGGGCGGTGCGTCCCCCGGTCACCAGGTCTTAAATCCGAGAATGTCTCCTGATCAGTACTCCATTTCTGTGGAGTGTTTGTTGGCGGTTTCAAGTCATAAATCTTTAAGCCATCCGGAATGACCCGAATATTTCAGGGAACATATTTTCGAAGGATCTGGTCTGTTTGATGCTGTGTTTTGTATTGGTAATTTTGGTGCATCTTCCATGTAAGGATCACGAAATTGGCGAAGAGTGTCTTTTAGCGGCGTTTGAAACATTTCCATAAGGGGTCGGTGGTCGGGCTGAGAGTGGTAAATCACTTTGACTGTCGGCCTATACTACTGCGGTAATGTATCTCTTCATAGAAACGGCGTTTGGCAGTGTCAACCAGTGTTAGGGAGGAATGTATGTCAAGTCGAGTGTCAAAGCGGTGTTAGGGAGGAATGTACGTGAAGTCGAGTGTCAACCAGTGTTAGGGAGGAATGTATGTCAAGTCGAGTGTCAAAGCGGTGTTAGGGAGGAATGTACGTCAAGTCTAATGTCAAAGCGGTGTTAGGGAGGAATGTGCGTGAATTCGAGTGTCAACCAGTGTCAGGGAGGAATGTATGTGAAGTCGAGTGGCAAAACGGTGTTAGGGAGGAATGTACGTGAAGTCGAGTGTCAAAGCGGTGTTAAGGAGGAATGTATTTGAAGTCGAATGTCAAAGCGGTGTTAGGGAGGAATGTATGTGAAGAAGACTGTCAAAGCAGTGTTAGGGAGGAATGTATGTGAAGTCGAGTGTCAAAGCGGTGTTAGGGAGGAATGTATGTCAGGTCGAGTGTCAAAGCGGGATTAGGACTTAGGGTTAGGTATGCTTCATAACTATCAGGTTTAGGGTCGGTTCAGCTATAGAAGTCAGATAATTTCTCTACCAAAGCGTAACTAGGGTAATGTCGAAGCTGGGTGTTAGGCATGAGTGTGCTTGAAGTTGACTTTCAAAGCACTGTTAGGAAGGAATATATCTGAAGTGCAGTGTCAAAGCGGTTTTAGGGAAAAATGTACGTGCAATCGAGTGTCAAAGCTGTATTAGGGAGGAATGTATGTTTAGGCGAGTGTCAAAGCAGTGTCACGGAATGTATGTCAAGTCGAATGTCAAATTGTTGTTAGGGAGAAATGTACGTGGAGTCAAGTGTCAAAGCGGTGTTAGGGAGGAATGTATGTGAAGTCGAGTATCAAAGCGGTGTTAGGGAGGAATGTATGTCAAGTCGACTGTCAAAGCGGTGTTAGGGAGGAATGTACGTCAAATCGAGTGTCAAAGCGGTGTTAGGGAAGAATGTACGTGAAGTCGAGTGTCAACCAGTGTTAGGGAAGAATGTATGTCACGTCGAGTGGCAAAGCGGTGTTAGGGAGGAATGTATGTGAAGTCGAGTGTCAAAGTGGTGTTAGGGAGGAACGTATGTGAAGTTGAATGTCAAAGCGGTGTTAGGGAGGAATGTATGTGAAGTTGACTGTCAAAGCGGTGTTAGGGAGGAATGTATGTGAAGTCG
>JAVTVY010057240.1:0-31349 GCA_036873755.1 Hanleya hanleyi | reverse complement strand
GAGTTGTCAGCAACATTAACGGATGTTATCAAGGAAGTGGGTACTGCATCAAAGGAAAAGAGCAGCCATGGTGGTGACAGAGGAAACAAAACACCAAGTGATAACAGACATGTGCGAGCTAGCATTTCTCGGACCAGACCTTCAGACAGGGCCTACAGAAGTTCCAATTGTGGATCCTCTAGCGATGAAGCACCATCTAGTACTAGTGTTTTCGTCTCAAGATCGAAAAACCAAAACGCCAAGTTACCGCCATTCACTGGGTCTGAACTTTGGGAGGTTTGGTTCAATAGATTTGAGGACGTAGCCATGCTAAAAGGGTGGACGACTGCAGACAAACTTGGTGAGCTGTTACCCCGGATACAGGGTAAAGCTGGGGAATTTGTATATGGACAACTGCCTAGGAAAGTAAGGAGTAACTTTACTCTACTGGTTGATGAGCTTGATCATCGTTTCAAGAAAGTAGAAACCGCGAAACGTTTCGGGGCACAATACAGTAATCGTTGCCAAAAAGCTGGAGAAAGTGCAGAAAACTATGCCGCAGATTTGAAAAGATTATACGACAAGGCTCATGCGAACCGGGACAGAGAAACCAGAAGAGAAGATCTGCTGAGGAAGTTCCTAGATGGCCTTAATGATGAAAAGGCACGATTTCATGTTGAATACATTAAGGAACCGAGAAATGTGGATGAAGCTGTGTACGAGGTGGTTAATTTTCTAGAGACACAGCGCCGAACTAGTTCCAATGAAGACAGACGAACAAGGAAGCCAACACGGATTGTGAAAAACGACAGTGATGACGAAGAGTGCCCACCTGAGCCAAAAGATGGAGTTAGAGCAGCAATACAGACTCGTGGTAAGAAGAAATGGAGCCAGGATAAGCCAGAGGCCGTTGGAAACACTAGCGATAAGAAAACATGTACAGAGAAACCCGATGATTGTGTATCAGAAGTACAGAAGTTAAGAGCAGATTTCACCAAGATGTTTGACGCTCTGAACGGCAAGATAGAGTCCATTTCATTGAATACACAACCAACTGGTGTATATAGGAAAAGGATGTATCAGCAGCCCCCATCTCAAGCCCGTGGCACTACAGCAACTAAACAATCAGGAGAGAGGAATCAGTTCACAGGATGTTTTCGCTGTGGAGGAAATCACTTCATCCGAGATTGCACATATCAAGTCACCGGGCAGTTAAATGTTTCGGCCAAACCATTTGTACCTGGTCGGGGTAAAACTCAACGTCATGAAAATAATTACTTCCAGAATTCAGCTATTAACGGTCAACACAATAATCCAGAGTCAACAAACTTGCAGGGATCGGCTCAATAGGCCGAGAGACGGTCCCCAGTTATACAGGCCTTTCTACCAACCCAATTGAAAACAACCCACTTAGCAGTGATATTCCAGCTCTTAACACCGAAACTATACGGAGGGAAAAACCCAGGTATGATGGTGTTTATGTCAGTGGAACCTTGCAGGGGACGGAGGTCACATACACCGTGGATACTGGAGCTACAGCTACCATAGTGTCCGACCGCGTCTACTCCAAGATACCACAGAACCAGAGACCGGAATTGAAGATGACTGGGAAAAGGGGACTTGCCTGCATGTGCTGACGGCAGGAAGCTGGATTACAAAGGAAAGGCAATATTTCAGGTATTTCTCGGACCACTTCATCTTGAACGTGAGCTAGCTGTTGCCAACATAGAGGATGATGTTTTGCTGGGCACAGATATTCTACAAAAGGGACCATGTGGGCCAGCAGACCTATTGCTGAGTGAGGGACATATGGTGTTGGAGAACGTAATCATCCCATTGGAGCAGAATACTTCAAGTCTAAGAAAAGTGAAGGCGGCGGACCATTTTGTGATTCCAGGAATGGCCGAAATGGTGATAGATGTATTCGTGGATAGAGCTGAGAATGAGCCGGATGATCATGCTGTCATGATACAAGCATTGCCACAATTTACTGAAGCTCATAGTCTGATTGTCGCTCCATGCCTTGTGAATGTCGCAGATAATGTTACTGTCAAGGTCCGGGTGTTAAATCCATTTCCTGACCCTAAATCCATTAAACAAGATGAAAATGTAGGTTTTGCTGAAGCCGTCAACTCTGGAGATGTTAAAGTAGCTGTAGAGAAAGAAGACATTTTGGAAACGGAGAATTTTGATTCCGTGAAAAGGATCCTGCTGCTGAATAGCATCTCTGTGACCCAGCCAGGTTTTGGTGCAGCTAGGAGTATTGAAGATAAGGCATCCTGTGGGGGTAGAAGTGACCTTAGTATGGATATTCCCTCGCACCTTTCAACCCTTTACGAAGAGACAGTGGGGGACTTGAACTCCTCGAAACACCAAGAAGTGACAACACTGCTTACAAAATTTCAGCACGTTTTCTCCAAAGACGAGTGTGACTTAGGTCTAACACACATAGTGGAGCACGGTATAGATGTTGGTCAGACTAGGCCAATCAGGCAGCCACCAAGACGACTTCCACTAGCAGTTGCAGGTGAAGAAAAGGCAGCCATTGAGAAGCTACAGAAGCAGGGTTCAATAAGACCTTCCACATCACCTTGGGCTTCACCAATAGTGTTAGTGAGGAAGAAAAATGGCACAGTGCGCCCATGTATTGATTATCGTCGCGTTAATGCTGTAACGCGGAAAGATGCTTTTCCTCTACCTAGAACTCAGGACTGCCTGGATTCTTTGGAAGGAGCTGTCTGGTTTTCAACCCTCGACTTAACCTCGGCTTATAATCAGGTGCCGATCAAGAAAGAAGATATCCCGAAGACGGCTTTTGTGACAAGACACGGTTTATTTGAATACACCTCCATGCCTTTTGGGCTATGCAATGCGCCAGCAACATTTCAGAGACTCATGGAGTTAGCTCTGAGTGGTCTCCAATGGACCAAGTGTCTCATTTATCTCGATGACGTGATTGTGTTTGGTAGGACATTCGATGAACACTTGGAGCGACTTCAGGAAGTTCTCACAAGAATTGAGAATGCCGGACTGAAGCTGAAGCCATCAAAGTGTGAGCTTTCAAAAGACAAGTAACGTTTTTAGGGCACATCATTTCACAGGAGGGAATTCTGCCTAATCCGGACAATGTGAAGAAACTTGTGGAATGGCCCACCCCAAGGAACGTAACTAATGTCCGTGCTTTACTAGGAATGGGTAGCTACTACAGGAGATTCGTGAAGAACTTTTCACAGATTGTCAAACCCCTCACAGAGCTCACAAAGAAGAACAATGTCTTCAAATGGACCCCAGAATGCCAGACCGCATTTGATGAGCTGAAGGCGATTTTGGTCAGCCCAGATATCATGGGGTACCCGAAGGACGACTGCCAGTTTGTGTTGGACACCGATGCTTGTGACGTGAGCATAGGAGCTGTGCTGTCACAGATTCAAGATGGGAGAGAGCGGGTAATCTCTTATGGCAGTAGGACACTGAATAAAGCAGAAAGGAATTACTGCGTTACTGATCGTGAGTTACTAGCAGTGAAGCATTTTACTGAGTACTTCAAGCATTATCTTTTAGGTAGAAGATTTTTAGTTAGGACCGATCATCAAGCCTCGAAGTGGTTGTTCAGTCTCAAGGAGCCTAAAAACAGAATTGCTCGATGGATTGAGATGTTATCGGCTTTCGATTTCGAGATTGAACATCGGGCAGACAAAAGTCATGGTAATGCTGATGCCATGTCAAGATGCCCAAACCCACGACAGTGTGTGTGCCCCGACGAACCACTGAGCTGTGGACCATGCTCTAGATGTGACAAGAGGTCATCCGATATGGACAGCTCACTTTCTGAAAGAGACGTCAGTATAAATAGGGTGGCAAAGACAAAACGGGATTCAAAACTGTGGAAAACAGTGATACATACCTACCTGATGAATGTTGTGTTCTTTCTTCTTAGTGTTCTTTCATTAGAGGATTTATGTGTGGATGACTGGCGTGGTCAACAACAGAATCCAGGCGAAAGTGGAGAAGAAAAACATCAAGACACAGTCGATGTATCTGAAGTATCTGGATTTCCTTGTTGGAGAGAATATTGGGAATCATTCTCCAAGTCGATATCTGATGTAACTGGAAACTTAAAGAGATTGGGGGTTCGGACAGCCACATGGGCTGGGAAGAAGCATGATACAGTCTGTCATATTACGGAAACACCGTGGATACAGGGGTATTCAATGACGACCTTGCGGAAGAAGCAACTTGAAGATCCAGACTTAGGTCCAGTTGTGAAATGGTACACGAGTGGTAAGAGGCCTTTTGGTGCTGAAGTTTACGCAGCAAGTCCAGCTACTCGTCATTACTGGAATAACTGGAATAACCTGACATTGAAGGATGGGGTGCTCTTCCGGAGATTCGTACGAAAAGATGCCAGTGGTAAGCACTGGCAGTTCTTGGTGCCAAGATCGATGAGAGAGTATGTGTTGAAAAACATGCATGACTCTGTTCTCTCTGGACATCTGGGACGCAAGAAGACCAAAGAGAAGACTCTACAGAGATTTTATTGGTTTGGCATTCGCGATGATGTGGAAAATTGGATCATGAGATGTGACCAATGTAGTGCCAGTAAGCCTCCACCACGAATGCCGCATGCACCCTTAGGTGACATGAGAGTAGGAGCACCTCTGGATCGGCTGGCAACAGACATTCTTGGGCCGTTACCTGAAACGCCACGAGGAAACAGGTATGTCTTGGTTGTAACTGACCATTTTACAAATTGGGTGGAGGTGTTACCAGTGCCAGACCAGACAGCGGTAACCTGTGCTCAGAAGATTTTGAATGAAGTCATTTGTAGGTTTGGTTGTCCTTTGGATATACATTCTGACCAGGGATCGAATTACCGCAGCGAATTGTTTGCTGAGTTATGCAGATTTCTAGAGATTAGGAAAACACAGACATCCCCGCGGCACCCCCAGTGTAATGATAAAGTTGAACGATTCAACAGAACACTGGGACGCATGGTTCGCGCCTACTTAAGGGGTGAGCAAAGGGATTGGGATCTTCATCTGGGATGTCTAGCTGCTGCGTACCGTGCAACACCCCATGAAAAGACAGGGTTAACCCCAAACCTGCTAATGCTAGGGCGAGAAGTCAGAATACCCGCAGAAGTTGTTTTTGGAAGCGGTACCGATCCATTGGGAGATGAGATGACATCTTATGGGGACTATGTAGACAAGCTGAAAGAGAGGATGCAGCATGCCCATGATGTAACAAGGGATAGGCTGAGAACTACAGCAAAACGGCAAAAGCAGAGCTATGATGCTAAATCAGCCCTATACACCTATCAACCTGGTGATTATGTGTGGTATTTTCAGGAGTTGCGGAAGAAAGGCATGAGTCAAAAGCTGATGCAACCATACGCCGGTCCATATGTGATCTTACAAAGGTTGAACGACCTGGACTACATCATACAGCTAGATGCGAAGGGTACGAAACGGCTGATTCATCATAATAAACTAAAACCGTATGAAGGGTACATCTTTCTCAAGTGGGCAAAGCGTGCTGTAGATAGGGCCAAAAGGGAAGGACCCCAAGGGAAGTTGACCAAGAATTCATAGGATGACCACTGATACACACACTCAGTAGTGGATAGACATGATCCTGACACAACTGATTGTGTTGTAATTAAATGTTATGGTTTATTACAGTTCATCATGTCAAGCCAAGTTTCTATAAAGAAGATCTCTGATCGAGCCATCAAGGCACTTCAAAAGCGAGGACCAGCTCTTCAGTGCACCAAGTGCGTATACAAGGGAGACAGTCAACAGATGATCAGGCATGTGGTGCTGCTTCATTTACCTCAGGACAAGCTGCCATTTGCATGCAAGGCTTGTGGAAAGCGTGGCATCAAGCTGGATGAAATTAAGAGGCATGTACAGACGAAGCACCCAGGATATGATGAAAGTACTTACATTGGGGGAACCAGGAAACCATATTCCATCAAACCAGAGGATGCCACCAGTCTATCTCATGAAGACTCACTAGCACATTATGAGGAGAGATGTGCAGCAGTGGAATCAAAAGTCAAGGCCACTCCGAGTGAAGGGAAATCAGCACAGAGTACAGAGGCGTCTCTGTCAGCCCCTCCGATTTCAGAGAAACAGGTGGAAGCAGTCCAATCAATAGACATGTCAGTCTTCAACGACCTAATGAACAGTCGCCCTGACTTGAAGGAGGAGTTGGCACGCTTGACAGAATTAAAGCAAGCTGTTGCATCCATCCCAGAAGACCCGTTAAAGACGACAGGTAGTGTGAGTCTCCCACTGAAGTCCCCGGATATGATCACTAAAAATGATGTACCCCCAACAACTGATGTTGTGCCTGCTGAGGACACTGCGGCTAAGAGCACCCATACTGTTAACCTCTTTGAGCGCTTCCAGGTGATACATTCTGGCAATATCGAAGATGATATTCGTAAAGCCACCAACAGCGTGACTGGCGAGATTGAGTTTGAATTATACCAGCCAGAAGATCAACTGGACCTACACCCAAGTGCCTTGGAACTTGCAGAACTGCAATGTGAGCCAGTGATGTCACCGCTGCCTTCTTCACCCAGCGCATCATCCACCAGGAGCTTCAGGGTAACAGAAACTCCGCATTCCCCAGAGAAACAGGTGATGGTACAACAGAAGGACAAGTTGAGTTCCCCGAGAAAACCCCTAGAGGTTCAGAACCCTCCAAAGGAAACGCTTGAGATGACAATGGTCCCTGTATCTGCAATCGCTGAGCTGGTGGAAAGCACGGTTCGAAGTACAGTTGATGCTGTGGCAAGTGCCATCATAACAGCAGCCAGGAATCAGCCTCTGCCACCAGAGCAGGACTTGCGACCACTCACCACTCAATTGATGGCTACCAACATTCATCTGGGGGAGGTCGCTGCACAAGTGAAGAGAGCCCAAGGCACACAAAGCCAGCTGGATGAGTCCCTGAAACAAATAACTACTTCTTTCTCCGGAATGAAACTGGAATTGGGTCGGCTCAACAAAACGACTTATGACCTAACAACTGTAATGAAGAACATTGATCAATCCCTAACCACACAGACCAGTGCTATGCGTTCGTTATTTCAAGGGGCGATAGATACACAGGCAGGGCTCACCAATGCCATGCAACAACAGGCAGAAGGATTTCGTGCGGTAACAAGCAAAATGGCGGGTCTGGTTGAAGATGGAAGGAGAGAAGGCAAAGTATCCGGACTTGTCCGAAAAATTTTAAACCTCGACGAATCCTCCACCAATGGTCATGCTGATCCTACCCCGTCAAACCCTGCCTACCTTCCGAATCCTTCAAAAACCACCACAAACAAGTCTGCGGAAAATTCCACCCGATCCAACTCCACATCATCAGGGAAGCGATCAAGGGATGACAGTCCAGCACATAGTCAGAAGCGATCAAGGGATGACAGCCCATCACGTAATCAGAAACGATCAAGAGACGACAGCAAACATAATCGATCATCTCCCACACATACACATTCATCTACATCTACAAGACATCCTTCACAGCGAAGTTACGTGTCTCAGTGGTCAGACAGAAGGTCTGATAGTCCCAAGAGGAATCCAGCTCAATGGAAGGGAAGAGAACAATGAACTGTGGTGTGTGGGCTCCGAACTGTTGAAATCTAATTCTAAGGACATGTGTGGTATCTCCACATGGAAAACTTCTGAATTCATTGGATTGTGCGATAATGTTCCTTTTTGACAGTTAACTGTGAATTTATGGACTGTGATGGACTTTGCTCATTTGAGAAATTTCATTGTGTGCGATTCTCTGAACTGTGTTAAATGTACTCCAAGATCAACTTGTGAATTCATTGGAATGTGTGATAATGTTCCTTTTGACAGTTAACTGTGAATTTATGGACTGTGCTGAACTGTGATTTCGGTCTTTCTGCGCGGTTGATTCCAAAGGACATCGTGAACATGGACTTGAATATGTGTGACGCCATGAATGTAAATATTTGACTGGATTGGAATTCTTGAACTTTGCCGTATTTGAGAACTGTACATTCACTTTGCATTTTGATGCTCTTCTAGTTTAAGGTGAACAGGGACGTTTCCACCTTAAGTGGGGGATGGTGAAACGAGCATCAAATTACTGTGGTTACATTTGTATTTTTTTTAGTTTGGTTATAAGTTATTGTTCTATAGGTATCTCTCTTTTGTGTTCTATAACTGAAGTTTTGTCATTTGTAGTTCATTACATATAATTCTCAGTGATAAAAGCTATTTCGAGCATATTCGCAGTCTGTCTGGAGTCTGTGTTTGTATGTTGTTGTTGTAATGAGATACTTCGTTTGTGCCACATGGCCATGGTTTTTGAACTGTAAATCATTAATTAACAAAGTTACGCGGATTAATTCACACAACGAAGCTAAAGTAATGAATTACCTTGATCACCCATCGCATGACAAGTTGTGGTTTGATGTATTTCGGTAGTTATCACTCAAAACAGCTGAGTATTTTACTCTGCATCAGACGAAATCAGCCATGTTTGATTCATGAAATACTCTCAAGCCAGTTAGGTTGTATTTCTCATTTGTGATAAAGGTAAAGCTTATCTTTGATAAATAGATCACTGTGTAAACTATATTTATTATCTGTTTCCAGTAAGTGATAATTCTACAAATTCTCCGAATAGTTTCAGTGATATAACGTTTTTCTGGTCTTCGACATTTTGGGTTCGAGGCTGTGAACTGAAGTGTATAAAAGCGGGAGATTTGTATTATTCTGGGACTTGGTCCATATATTTGCCCGAGTTCACACCTTTCTCTCCAGACCTCTTACAGACCCAAAACTTCTTTCACAGAGCTGCCACAGAAACCTGAGGTATGGCAACACTTCATATTTATTTACAGATAACTGCAGAACCAATTTAAATGTTAAATGTCCCTGAATCCATAACTCTGCTTTGACTCCCTGTATGAGCCAGGATATTTATATCCAACGAAATCATGGGGTTACTGTCAGATTAATGGACTACATAGACATTTCTCATATAGTTCCTCATCAAGTGAAGCTAGACAACAATTTGACAGCATTCTGAAGTATTGAAAGTTGTATACAGCTAAAATTATTCTTGCACCCATTGAATTCATTGGGTACCTGATGTTTTAGATACTGTGTATGTATCAGTGGTCAACCCCATGAACTCATTGGGTCTAACAGTATTCAACTACAGTGGCCTATATAGGATTCAAGTGGTCAACCCCATGAACTCATTGGGTCTAACAGTATTCAACTGCAGCGGCCTATATTAGATTCAAGTGGTCAACCCCATGAACTCATTGGGTCTAACAGTATTCAACTACAGTGGCCTATATTAGATTCAAGTGGTCAACCCCATGAACTCATTGGGTCTAACAGTATTCAACTGCAGCGGCCTATATTAGATTCAAGTGGTCAACCCCATGAACTCATTGGGTCTAACAGTATTCAACTGCAGCTGTCCCTATAGGTTTGAGTGAGCAACCCCATGACTTCCTTGGGTCTTACAACAGTATTCAACTGCAGCCCACACTAATGGTCCCAGTTAGGTACCCCACGGAGGCAATGTACAGATGTTGACAGTATTCAACTGCAGCCCACACTAATGGTCCCAGTTAGGTACCCCACGGAGGCAATGTACAGATGTTGACAGTATTCAACTACAGCCCCTAATTGCTGGTCCCAGTTAGGTACCCCACGGAGGCAATGTGTGGATGTTGACAGTATTCAACTGCAGCCACCCCTGTTGTTACTACAGAGGCATCTGAGGAAATATACGGTTAATCTTACGCTTATGCACTCAGTTCACCTTCAGAACCGACTAGCAGTGGGTTATTAGGAAACAATTAATAGACACACAAGTCGAAGCAGTTAAGAGAATTACCGTACTTTAATTACATAAGGTACCTGACGAATACAACTGTGATTGTTACTCCAGCCTTACCGATATTCAACAGTGAATAAAAGATTTTATTGGTTACACCGAAATTATGATCTTGTTTCAGTTTCTTCTTGTTTGTGTTTCCTGATCTTCATGGGTGCAGGGTCAACATATAACAGCATAGGGTGTGTTGTTTATCCAAGCTGATCAATCCGTTTGACAACCCTAGGTTTTCATCTGTTGATTGCCTGAAATAGATCTGTCGTAACTGGAATTCACTTGAGCTTAGCGACTGCGTGATCGCTACAATATGGTATTTTATGTGCCGGAAATAGCTCAGAATACAGTAGGACCCGGAGCTTCAGGGGCCGTCTAGGCCCCTGGATCCGATCGCCTACTTGTGGTCGGGGTCGGGGCAATCCGAAATCGATTTTGCTGCCCCTGTGTTTTACCTAGCAGAACTATGACGACATCTGGTTTGTGTTTGGTAGTTCCTGCTCTTCTCCCCTGCATACCGCTTTTCAGTGCCGGAGAGAGAGTTGATTATGTGGTAAACCCAGTAAGCAAAATCTCATCCCCTTTAGTACTAAATAAGTAAAAGACTGTTATAATAGTTTCTTACCCCCTTTTCGTATGCTTTCATGCCTATTGTCAACCCTTTGCCATGCTGCATTACAGAAACACTTTACGGTATGCTGACGGCGCGCGCGACGCTTTACGGCTGTTGTTGTTGTCGTAAAACGCGGCATTGGTCTTGATTTCACTAAAATTTGCGGAAATTTTTTTTAGACTCGCGCGATTTATTTAGATTTAGACCGGGTAACCGAAAACAGACATATTTTTCTTTTGGGCCTTAACAACTTTTGATTTAACTGATCAACTTTACCTGATATATTGTTACATGTTGTAACAGTGTTTTTCTGGTGAAAGAAGGCATAGTCTGATTTTAATACAAAACAAAATATGTCTTCTAATATCATGATGACGATTATGCACAGTGCATAAGGATAAGGATACTGCGCCCTTATGCAGACACTTTTACACACCCTCCAGAATTTGACTTTATTATAAGCTGAAAGTATGCCTTAATGTATACATTTTTTAAAAGCATATTCCAAATATATAAATGTGCTCACTGTAGAGCTGTAGGTTGTGAAGATAATAATTTTTATTTGAAAGAATGAACCTTCTTTTTTAAATCATTATTTTCAAAAAAGTATTCAATTTGTTGTACCTATCATTTCCCGTAGAAAATAAATCCAACTGGAAATCTGTGTCTCAGTGTTGTCAGTTTTGGTCTGGTTTTCACTCTATTGACATTTAATTCAACTTCAAAATTCAAAACTGTGAGTTGCTCGATTTTTTAAAGAAATATTTCATCAAATGTCAACAGAATGAGAACAAGACCAAGATTGATAAACTGAGACACAGATTTCTTGTTGGATTTGTCTTCTACAGAAAATGATGAAGTAAGTTATGATAAGTTGAATACTGTTTTGAAAATAGCATTTAAAACATTCAAATTAAATTCTAAATTATCATTTTATTTAAATCCGAATATCTTCACAACCTGCAGGTTCAAAGTTAACAAATTTATATATTTGGAATCCTAAAGAAATGTGCTTTCAAGAAATATATACATTACCACAGCTATGACAGCTGTATAAAGACTAGAAGAGGATATGTAAAAGTGTCTGGGCTCAGTACCCTTAATACCACCTGATGCCGATATATGTCCACGGCAGATGTCTCTTAGTTCAATAATTCTTTACTCTATGCAGCAACTTATTACTTCCATTCTAGAGAGGCTGTTCAATAGTTAGATTTGGTGTTCATATACAAAATAAACGCTATATTTGTGGCTCAAATCTACAACTGCTATCACTGATGATGCCATATTCCTTCTTAGGAGGCCCCATTTGCAGATAAAAGTTACTTCCCCTTGATCCACCAGGTGGCGCTGTCCGCGCATGCCTACTCGAGCTCTTTTTTTCTCTCTGCACGTCAGACGAGTCAGACGTGTTGTAAAGGAGTTCCCGTTTACGCTTAGTTGAAGACGTAACCTAGGGTTATTTTTTCGATTTTCGTGTATTCTAATTCATTAGTCAGTGTGTCTGATATTGTCACCCCGTCAGTCAAAAGACAGTGGGAATCTTGTCGTTTTGAGCCAATGGAGGACAACCATACGTATTGTTTTACCTGCCGTGCGCAAGTATGCTACAGACAGACTACTTGCGCCGAGTGCGTGAATCGGGATGACACCGTTTGGCAGCAATATGCCCACACTAGACGCAGAGTCCTACTGAAAGCGGCAAGCGAGTGGAAGAAGAGTGTTATCGATGGCAAATCAGCGGAAAAAGCTCTTCTTTATGACATGACCATGAACATGGGAGAATATCCCCCCCCCCCCCCACCCATACCCGCCGGCTATCGCCGAGGATTCATCGGGAAATATTTCCCCCAGCAAAACGGTAAAGATACCGACAGCGGACCCTGGATCGACCCAGTCTTCACTTCCCCGAGCTTACCGGTTAAGCGTGGACAGAGACAGCCCAGTCGTCTCCCGTGGAAACGGTCCGAGAAAACGGAGCAAGATCTATACTTCCAGTAGCCAGAGCGACGGCTCCCCAGACAAGCCAAATCCTGTACACCGTACCTCGAACCGACCTCTGGAGTCCGTAACTATCGGGTCCGTGACAACAGAGTCCAGCGAACAACCCGGCATTCGAACCAAGCCACTGGACTTTAGCCCATAGAATGGACCCAGCTGTCGGCGATCGCCAAACATGACTTCGCCGGATTTTCACTTACAATATCCCCGGGATTTAGAGATTCTCGGCCCGCAGTTACCGGTGATATAGAGGACCATCGCCATGGAACTCATCGGCATCTATCACCAGTACGCCGGCATGTTCCTATCAAGAACCCACACAGCCGGGATAATTCTACATGTATACAGCCCGTAACACGGAGAGTATGGAGGCTGGAAATAGACCAAGTCTACATGTATATACGGAACAAGAGATGTCTAACAGCCGGCGTTCACTGACTCCATCGTTCCCGCTTTATACATCGACAATCCAGTTCTCGTCATCGTTCTCCCTCTCGTCGATGACGTTCCCATTCTCCTCAACTTCGTTCTCGGTCTCCACGTCAACGGACCCATTCTCCATGTCGACGGACCCGTTCTCCACGTCAACGGACCCGTTCTTCACGTCAACGGACACGTTCTCCGCGTCGACGGTCCCGTTCTCCACGGCGTAGGTCCCGTTCTCCTCGACGACGATCACCACAACGATGGTGTCGTTCTCCACATCGACGGTCTCCTTGCCGGTGTCGCCGTTCCAGATCTCCACGCCATGGGCCATCACCACAGGCATCTCATCTTAAGGAACCAGCCAGGTGTCCGGAACCTTCCAGACCAGAGATTCGGTTTTCCATACCAAAGACTTCAGATGTCACAGACACCCACCTCATCGACCAGCTAGTGCATGAGGGTTCTACAAAAACTGGATCGGATACTAAACCAAATGAGGATCGATCCCACTCTGAAGAACGTTACCGGTCCGGTAACTAGTCACGGATCTTCCCTTCACATCTACTAGGAGAAGACGGGCGACTGCCGCTTCCACATTCACCCTCTCACATCAGGTCACCAGTACACCCATATCTTCCTACGCCGAATCACCGGAATGGGCGTCCACATTTATGGCCTACGACAAACACCTCGAGGACAATGCCACTCTAAAGAAACCATCTTTCGGGTTTTACACACTCCATGGTGCGACTTTACCCTCCAAGACGCCGGTTCCTGATCGGGATTTGAATCAGATTCTCAAGTCAGCCAAACCACCATCTCTGGAGTTACCATCCAAGCATGTGACCCAGTTACAAGAAATTTTACTGGCCATAAACCGAATCACTTCATACTCGGACTGGTTTATCACAGTGGTTTCCCGTCTCGTTCTTCATGATGAGAACATCCAGGACGACGGCTCCGTTTCTTTACTGGCAATCCAGAAGAATTTGTTTGAAGGATTTATTGACCCCCTCAACAAAGCGAATGCTTACGTCATGGAGGCCGCAGCTTTTTCATACGCATCTCTGTTACGAGCCCAGCGAGCAGCGTTCCTGAAAAAAAAAACAAGATAGAAATTCCGCAGTCCGTAAAGACGGAACTCCTTCTACAGCCATTAGCCGCAAAGACGCTTTTCAATAATGCTATTGAGAAAGTTATGCCTGGTATCCGTGAGGAACGAACGTCATGTATCCGGAGTGCGGCAACACAACATAGCACCAAAATCCAAGGCTAGTGAACGTCCGGATCAGACCAAAACTCAACTAGCCAGAGACCAGACTCGGACGGACTCATCATCCATTTTTCCTCCGCAAGCCAAATCTACCCAACCTAAGGGTCGTGGAGGAAAACGTGGCAGATCTTCCCTTCCCCGAGGCAGAGGGTCGGATTGACGCAATTGACTACGTTTCATGCTCTGTCAATCATCATCATATCACCGCATTCAAAATACCAAACTTTCAACAGTTTCATCATCCAGTCGTCGGGGGCGGTTACACAAGTTCTGGACGAACCAGGAACTTATTACCTGAGACACGTGGGTCATCAACAGTATCAGAACTGGATACACCTTCTCGTTCCAGGAAAGGCCAGGCAGTCCGCTCAGACCACGTTCAGACCCTTTTGTCATCGGTGACCACACTCGTCGCCAGAGGAGCCGTGAGAGAATTACCTCAGACGAGAAGTCCGCAGGATTTTACAGCCCTGTTTTCCTGGTACCAAAGAAGGGAACAGATCAATTGCGGATGATCATCGATCTGAGACGATTCAACATGCGGTTCCTAGCACCTCTTCCACACTTCACAATGACATCAGTACCATCTATCCGAGCCCGTCTAAATCACAGGAATTGGTTGGCTTCGATAGATCTGCAGGACACGTATCTCCATATACCCATCCATCCAAGACATCGTCGTTACCTACGCTTAATTATAGCCGGGAGGCGGTTCGGGTGGCAGGTTCTCCCGTTCGGCATCTCGACTGCCTCCTGGTGTTTCACACGGATCACCTCACCAGTCATCGCCTTCCTGTATCTGCGGGGAATTCATATAGAGGTTTATCTGGACGACATCCTCGTGTGGGCACGAGACAGGTCGCCTCTCAGAGCTTAGGTCAGCTTTATACTCCAGGTGCTGCGGTTTCTTGGATTCATACCTCATCCAGAGAAATCGGAGTTGGAACCAGCTCAGCGGCGCCAATACATCGGGGCAGTATTCGACTCTCTACAGGCGATAGTACTACCTCCAGAAGATCGTTGGACCGAGATACAAATCCTAATACAAAGATTTTTATCCTGCCCGTTCCAGTCATTATGACAACGGCAAGTTCAACTGGGACTATTAACATCAGTTCAGGACACCACATAACTCGGTCGCTTACAGATACGGTCACTACAGTTCCACCTGCAGCCGTATCTCCGGAGCAAGCCCATCAACCCTACTCCCCCCAATGTATTTGTTCATGAAAAGCAAACTCAATTTCCAACGATGTCCTGGTTATTGGGCCTCAGTAACTTTGACCTCAAATTCGAAATGCTAGATGTTGTTTTCCCCTTTTTAATGATTCCCTGATTTTCTGGTCAAATGGTGACCATTACCTGTACGGCTTATAGCGTTGAATACACAGGTTCTCGTCAGATCACTAAAGTTATTTAGCAACGTTAAGCTCGGTCAATACTTGGATGGGTGACCGGGTGCTGTACCCTGATCAGTGTTCGATCAGGGTAATAGGAACTGTGAGCACTCTTGTGTTCTGGCACATTTATGCTAGGCACCATCCTGATAAGACTAAAACAAGGTTGAATACGACGTTAAAGCCTACTACTCACTCAATTTTGGTATCTGACATCTTCTACCTCAAATGTATCCAGTCACAAAAAACCTGCAGTTTTCAGTGATTTTCTGAATCACAGTGACCTCAACCTCTAGTTCAATTTTGGTGTACGTCCACTGACAAAAATATATATGCAACAGTGGATATAAAACTGTCTGATATAGACCGGACATGAATGGACGGACAGAAATTGTCATCACATAATATGACCGCTGTTTTGGTGAGCAAAAAAACCCTTATATATTAACTTACACTACGATACTTGTAATCTGTATAATTTTAAATCTCAGGGTCTGAAATAGAGGTTTCAATTTGATCTGACATTTTAGTATCCCAGCAAACCAAGGCCGGGGTCCAGGGGCAAATGTTTCTACTTTGATGGAAATGCATTCTCGGTCATTTTTGGCACTGTAAGAGTGATTTTGTTCAAGAGTTCGCCAGGTAAAAATGATATCATTGTTAGAAGAAAATTGAAACTGAGATTTTTGCTCTTATCTCCTGAACAACCAGAGCATTTCAGAGCATTTCCATCATAGCTCTCTAGATTTGTATCTAATACCGCTTATGCCGGTGCTAGGGGCCGTGTGGTCATATCATCCCAGTTGCCACATGAACAGGTACAATAACAGCGTACCCGAGATACATGTACAACACATATCACGAATCGTTAGATTCTTGGTATGTGCTTTAGAATAGGTTAACCGGAAGACTATTCTGTGAAGTCATGTGACGCAGTCAGTATGTCGGCACCTCTTCCCACTTCCCTTATATGTGTTGTAATTTACACCGCAGACCACGAAGTAAACCTTTACACCCGTTTGAAACGATTACACCTCGTTTGAAACATTTGAAACAGTTACATCAAAATTGAACGTCTAAATGGAACGTCAAATGTTCCACCCCGTTCCATTTTGATGTTCCATTTTGATGTTCATGTTGATGTTCCATTTCCATCAAAATTTTGATGTTCCATTTTGATGTTCCAACCTTTACACCTTGTTTGAAACGATCAAACCCCGTTTGAAACGATTACATCAAAATGGAGCATCAAAATGTTGAACAAAACATCAAAATGTTCCAAATTAACATTTTTTTGGAACATTTGATTTTGGAACATTTTTCGGAACATGTTTTTTGGAATATTTTTGGAACAATCAAAACACATTTTTTGGAACAATCAAAAAAATAATCAGATATTCCTGATTGTTCCATCAAAACAATGTTGTGCTCCCTCTTCCACAAAAATTTCTGCTCCTGCTTCCACAAAAGTTTAGCTGGGGACGTAGGAGATAATCCTGACTGTTCCATCATTGTTTATGTTATGCTTCAATGCCATTTTCTCTACAAATGTTGATAATCAGTGCATAATTCCTACTTATTACTCATTCGCCAGGTTCATCATTTGGAGAGACGAAAGCTCAGGTGAAAAGGGAAATGGAGGCTACGAGAAAGGCTGTAGAACAATCACGACGAACTGCAGAGGCTGCTGCTGGACCCAAGGAAATCACTAAAGACACAGCTCATATGTTATCTACTCTTCTCTTCAAATGTCCAGATATAGGTCCAGCTGTGCTTCCCAAAGTGGAAATGGATGGGTACATCGAGAAGTTTTTACTTACACAGCTGGCAGATAAGCCGGAGATGACATCAGCATTGATGATCCAGACCCTGAACAAAGATCGCGAGAGAGTAAAAGTCTGCGTGGAGACGCTTTGTAAATATATCGACAATGCCCTGCAAAATCCGGACAATGAAAAATTCCGAAAGATCCGGGTCAATAACAAGGCTTTTCAAACACGCGTAAAACCATGTCGAGGTGCAGAAGAGTTTTTACAAGCAGCAGGCTTCCGCATAATGCACCTTCCATTTGAAACTGGGGAGGAGGATTTCTACGTTCTCACAGAAGAATACGCCAAAGATACAGATCGGTTAAACATGCTAAAAGCAGCTCTGGTTGCGGCTGAACCAATTAAGGCCGAGCTGGATCGTAACTTGAGGGTGTACAGTCCTTCCAGTAAAACTGTCGCTTTCAGATTTGCCATTCCAGATGAATTTTACAATGTCACGCCAGAGCAAAGGAAACGAGAGCAACAGCTACGACAAGAAGCCGTAGAGACGTTTGGAATGCTTCGAACGAAAGCCATGCGGGAAAGGCATGAGCTGAAAGGATTGCGAAACTACCGGTATGTGCTGATTCGCATTCGCTTTCCCGATGGCAGTTTGTTACAAGGGACATTCCATTCAACTGAGAAATTTGTGCATGCATTGGAATTTGTCAGAGAAAGTATTGTCAATGATTGGATTGCCTTTACGTTGTCGACCTCCACCGGCCAACGACTAACAGAGAAGGATTTGACATTGGCTCAATTAGGCCTCGCACCAGCCGCTGTTCTTAATTTTGCATGGGATCAGCCAGATATTGTAAGGGAAGTTGCTGCACAGAAGGGATCCACACACATCAATAACAACTGCCTGAAACCAGAACTATTGGAGTTCCAACAATCTTTGTAATAATACTCTCTACTTCCCTATGTCCACTGTCCATGTATTTCAGTTTATCACTTTGGTTTACAGTGTGTGCCAGCCTGTGTTACCAAATTGACTAAAGTTGTTAGAACAGATGAGAGGATGGTTTAACCAGCTAATCGATCCAAACCTCAAAGCATGGTCGAGGACGGTTCGAAGATGGCAGAATATGCTAAATATATCTTACAGCATACCTTACAGGAGAAGTTTGAATGTAGTTGTATTTTAGGCTTGATGACAGCAAAATAGGACTGTCTTCTCCCCATCGTGAGTCCCACAAGTACAGATGACAGCAAAATAGGACTGTGCCGTGTATCCCACTGAATTACCCCATCACTTTTGAATGACATTTCGAAGCGTCATTCGGCTTGACGTATTGGAGAAGTACAATTAGTACACTGGGATTTCCTGCCTACATTAAGATGGGCACAGCCCAAGTCAGAACCACCAGTGATTTTTTCCACCTAAGTAGGTCAAACATGTCAAATTTTCATCAAAAGTAGCTCAGCTCAGAACTTGCTGTTCTTGCCAAAAATCAAGGTTCTAATGTTAATGGTTCTCCTTATTTTGCCGACGAAAGGATTCGGGTGGACTTACTGACTGCAGACCGACTCACTCATACCGGACAATTTGCATGAGAGCCTACTTCGTAGGAAAAAATATATGGTCTGCAAAAAGTGAGGTGTAGACACTCTTGGAGAGTGAGCAGACATGAAAGGGTTATGGAGAATAGGGCTAAACACATGGCAGTGTGACTAACGTCAAAGGACCTACAAAGTAGGGTAGGCATTAGGACTCCGACGTGACATGAACTCATGGTGCTGAAGTAGCCCGAAAACATCGGCTAAGGGGTCTATTTTTTTTTTTTTATTATTGTTGTTGCTGACCCTTTAGCCCGAATCACATATACAGACCGAAAAGGAAAAAAATAAATAAGACGTCAGTCGCTCGAGATCTTCAACTGCACACGGCGTGGGGAATTGAGACAAAGGCACGAAAAGCATTTTATCGAATAAATAATATGATTTGGCATCTCCAGAACTTTGATAATCAACTAATGACTCATTCCGTTAGACGAAATCTTCTTCCAAACTCTAATTTTGTCATCTAACTCGTCAAGTTGCCGCCATTTTCAGTCTCGTTGAGAAACGAGATTTCCAACGCGATTGACCTTTCTGACCACGTGACTCGTCCATTTCACCATAGTCAGATCAGAAAGGTCACGATACTAGTGCGCACGCGCGGTCAAGTCTCGTTGAGCTGTAATCTGAAGAAATGGCGGTAAACATCGAAATCGAGCGTTTATTGTGTTTTCTTCGTCGTCACTAATTTTTTGGAGTCCCAAACAGTCATTAGAGATGGTACATGGTGAAAGAAGCTCAGGTCGGTCAAACTGTATCAAATTGGCATATTTTTTCTCTCCCGTTTCGTTATTTTCGTCAGCGAAAAGTTGCTCTTCGCCAGTCAAATTTTTATCGCTAAAATTTAACCTAGGTGCGATCTCGGCTGTGATAGGGATGCCACGCCCCCTTACCCTAAATTTACCTATCACAGCCAGAGTTTCTGGGTTAGGTGCTGAAGGTGTTATTTATAAATTGCAGTGTGATTGAGGCGAATTTTACGTGGGATAAACGTCCAGACCATTGTCAATCCGCATGAAAGAACATGAATCTGCAGTTAGACACACCAATAAACAAAGATCTGCGATAGCCAAACATATAATGAACAATCAAAGCCACACCATATCCCATGGGATCAAAGAAAGATCCTCGCTATGAATCTCGGGGAGAAGAAACCACACCTCATCAGGGAGTCAATCGAAATAGCAAGACACAAGCCCAAGATGATCAAAGACCAGGGACTGGTAATCTCCAATGCATGGAAAGATTGCTGATCTTGGTATATACACCACAATAGACTATAATAATATACCCTACTGACTTTCAGTGTCTGTAGAGCCAAATTTTCAAAATTCGAAATTCAAAATTTTTTGGTAGTTTCGGTTATGTTTTTGTTAGGGTTTTTCTAGGGTATGTTTGTTTGGGTCATCGTCGCCGTGTGACCAAGAAGGTTAGGTGCGACTTTAAACTCCAAGCAACCAACTATATTGTATATCGTACTCCTACATGTGTGCCGGTCGGGTGTTTTGTCTCCTATTCTACCATTGGCTTTGAGGTAAGAATTCAAGGGTACGGCGCATTTGAACCGGACGTCTACTGGGGCCTGTTTTTGGATAAGTTGTTGAATTTGGTGGCTGACTTGACCGGTGTTTGGAAGAGTGATGGTGACTGGACAGTCTGCTGGTTTGGTGCTGGTGCTTGGGGTTTAGTGCCTTGTCGATGGCATTGTTGACGAGAGGTGTCGGGAAGTGATCGAGTTCCGCTTCGCGTACCCGGTATATGGTTTTTGCTCTCCTGGCCAGTGTAGCTGCAATGCCCGATTTGATTTTGGGTGGGTGATTAGATTTGTAGTGGATGCATTGGTACAATGCCGGATTTGAATTACTTCATTCATTTGATAACATCTAAACATTAACTTTGTTTAGTCGAAGATAGCAGAGGCAAGAACCACCCGGCATCTGTTTTACAAACAATCTTCATATCCATGCATACTACCCGTTTTCTTTGATTGTTGTTTTGAATCCCATGCATAGAATGGGCTGCTTTGGTCTGCATGTATAAAACCATTGACGAGTAGAAATAAACACTGCTACAGCTATATAAAATAGACAAGGACCCTCAACTGAAAGTCCAAGCTGATGTAATAAAGCATAGAATTACAAATGTGCGGATTTAACGATTTATGGGTTTAGTATGGTAAACGCCCAATCTGATTAGAATCAGACACCAATTCTCTAACTGGATTTGTTGGTAACCTTCTGTCAAGGGACATCCACTTGCACAAATACTCACCAGGATATATGACTTGGTCACAGGAAATGGACAATTTTAGAAATGAACTAAATCAGAACTGCCAGTTGCTGAAGACAAATAATTATATATGACCGACCCATAACCATTATGAAAAATGATGATTACATGTAATTATCTATGATGGAGATTTGCTTGGTATTTATCTCAAAATTATTCGAACTACATGTAACTTATATCATCAACAAAAGTATAGAAGCAGGTGAATTTCCCCAAAAATGGAAGCTGGCAAAGGTAATTCCTGTGCATAAATCTGATGACCGTGAGCTAAAAGAAAACTATCGACCTATATCTATACTGTGTACACTGTCTAAGATAATTGAACGTCATGTCCATGATCACCTATACAACTACTTATCAAAATATAATCTTCTATGTAAAAATCAATCTGGTTTTCGAGCAAACCACTCCTGCCAAAGCGCAATGACAAAAATGGTGGAATCCTGGTTAACATCAATAGACCAAGGTAATATAGTTGGCTGCATAAAACTCGACTTTAAAAAAGCGTTTGACAGCATCAACCATGACATTGTTTTGGACAAACTTAAAATATACAAGCTTGATAATTCTGCTCTCAATTGGATGAAATCATATCTGGATAACCGACAACAATTTGTATGCATTGATAATGAGATGTCTGATCCTCTCCCTATCCAAGCAGGTGTTCCACAAGGGTCTATATTGGGACCTCTGCTATTCATCATATTTGTCAATGATCTCTTATTATCTGAACTGTCTAGCACGATAGATTTGTATGCTGATGATACTACTGTATATACTTTTTCCTCCAATGTTTATGAACTGGAAAGAATATTGAATAAGGATTTAGAGATTATAGAAACATGGTGTTACCACAACAAATTGTATATCAATACTGATAAGTCCTCTGCTATGCTCCTGGCTACATCATCCAAGATTTACAAGCTTCGCGAGACATTGCACATTACAATAGGTAATGCTGAACTAAAAAATGTGAAGGATGACAAAATTCTCGGTCTGAGGATTGACCAATCACTAAGCTGGCAACCACATGTGAACTCTCTCTGCAACAAAATTTCGACTAAGCTGGGAATACTATATAAACATAAAAACCTACTCAAAAAAGATGCAAAACTTCTTTACTACAATGCTTACATCCTTCCCCATATTGATTACTGTATTACACTATGGGGAAATTCAAATGCCTATCAAATTGACAGAATTAACAAATTACAAAAACGAGCAGCTAGAACTATACTCAACGCGCACTATTTAACACCATCAGCAGAACTTTTTAAGGAACTCAACTGGATCAGTGTATTAGACAGGATATATTATCAAAAAGCTGTACTTATGTATAAAATTATCCACAATCTTTGTCCTCCTTATCTGAACAGTTTGTTCAGATATGTTGGGGAGGTAACATCAAGGCATCTAAGATCAACAGAAAATAATGATCTGTTTGTTCCCAAGCCAAAATCAAATATGCTGACAAGAAGCTTGAGCTACACAGGAGCCAAAATATGGAATTCGCTGGACAAGAAGCTAAGAGAGTCTCCCTCGGCTGGAGCCTTCAAACATCGACTGATAAAAATTCTTCAGGCAAAAAGCATAAGTTAACTGGATGCCATGATGTTAGATATATTATTATGTGTTTGATGTATACTTTGAATTTGGTTGAACTGTTTTCATATATATATTTAATGTACATTGTTTGATTGTTTGTTAGAGGGCCTCTGGGAAGAACAGTTTACACAACTGACAGAGTAAATACTTGTATTTGTTACCCTCAGAAAATAAAGTAATATATATAACTTGCATAGGGAGGAGCTACATGTAATATGTATATGATTTTGACATCAGTCAGTTGTACATACCCATGTTTCGTGGTGTGGATTGGTTGTCAACTTGACCTGATTTATTTGTAATTTGAATTCATGTCATCGACACTCTCCATCTTACTCTTTACGATCCTGGAATTTGCAGGACTTCTACATGATTTTGAGTAGGAACAGGCTAGATAATCAGTTGTGATTACTGAGAATCTTGTTATTTTTTATATTTTATTAGTGCCTATATCATCATCTTGTATCGATATGTTTACTGTTGAGCTATAGTCTAACCCCTTAAAAACATGCTTGCCTTTGGTGATTATGGAGATATATAGCTATATGATAGAACTGTTATGATGATTTAGTATAAAAGATAAATATTTTTGCATATTTCTGAGGTACAATACATCTGTACAGTTTACATATGCATCAAGAATTACATGTTTATTTGATTTTGTAGTTTCAATTCTAATGTGTTAGAAAATGCTGTAGAGAAGGAATATATGTGCCAGGTATTTCCCTCTAATAAGTCAATCACAGGAAGTGAACTTTCCTTCCATACAGTCAAATTTATTAGAACACGAGGTGGACAAAATGGTTCAAAATCATGCATGCATTATTTCTTTTGTTAGTTAATTGATTTTAAAGGGTGATCAAATTCATTAAAATCATGATGTGGGGTACTGATTGTGTTATTAGAGCCTCTGAAATCCGCTTGCTTCTGGGCGCCGAAGAATAATTTTCTTGGCCAAGTTTGGACAACATGGTTTTATGGTGATATGAAGAATTTGATTATTGATGGAACCCTGGCATTATTGTGAAAGGGCTAGCTATCAAACACTCGGTTCTCATGGATTCTGGTTTGGTTAGTTTTTTTTTCATATAATTTAGGGAATATACATACACAAGCTGCAATTTGGTGCAGGTGATAGTAGAATGAAAGCATTCTTCCTCAATCATTATTGTCCACAGATCAATCTTGGTCAATGCAGATGTACTGGATGTAATGGTCATACATTCCAGGCTATAGAATCGTATCGCCATCTCGATTGAGAACGCAAAATAAATAAGTTGAGCAATGAAATGCCTGGCAATAGTACCGATTTCAGGCTGGGTTGTGATGAAGGTAATCTGTTGGATCAGTTTTGACTGGAGCCCGGTGGAGACTTAAATTGATCAGGTGACTTGTGCACGCAATCGTGTCGCCTGGTGTCGAGAGGTCGGAGCGAAGGATATATTGGATCGTGTAAATTCTGAACCTGTGAAATAGCTCTTCTATGTGATGAATTCATTTATATTGTACATCAGTCTTTTGTGTTTATTTTTAATCTCGAGGCTCGTGAAAATAATTATCATCTCAACAAAGTACCAGCCTGTATTGGTATAACTTATAGTAGGACTCCTTGGAAATTTTCCATTTGAGCGCAAGGTTAAAGTTTGTATATCTATAATGCTGGAATAGGGTTCACCAGCTCGAACTGACGCCAGGTGGCTATGTGTACCAAGGGGTAACTGGCGCATGCCCATGTCGTTTTCAGGATGTCACAAAGGCAACGTCATAATGTAACAATGTTATAATTGTTCGTTTTATGACGCCACGTCTTCTAATTCTATACCTGTTTGAGCACTAGCGCCACCTAGCGTGGCTGGCCATCCCCATTCCCCAGAAGGGAAGAATACTGATCAAGAAAATGCAGGCTTATTAAAGTTCAACTTTCATTTATCATCACCTGACCACTCCTCATTTCAGTGGGTATGACTGGCAGCTTTCGTTTTTATCAATGAATCGGTGTACATGTATGCTTATGAATAACTATTATAGGTGCTTTCCATTTTAATGTACCGGTAGTCAATTGATGAAAAAAAAAAGATAGCAATAGTTTTGCTAATAGTTTTGTCATCTTCTCATTTCAAGTTTTGTCAATAGTTTTGTCATCTTCTCATTTCAAGTCAAATACTACACTATCCATCATTTACCTTGACCTAATGAATAGAGTAGATTGTTCAAACTGTAAATGCAGTTGATGTCATATAACCCAATCAAGATATGAGCTTGCTAACACCATGCATCAATGTCTGTTTGTGTGATTTCCAAATATGGCAAGTGGTGATTGTATTGATGTTCATTTCCTTCGAATAGCCAATCAAATTTGAATTATGAAGAGGTCATACACTTGCACTTCTCCTAATATGGACCACAGAATATTTATAGAGCTATGACATCGCCAAACCCGTATTCTGATCAGATAATGTGTTATGTTCATCCAAGGCAACATGTGTAGTGTTTACTTGGATATGTGAAGATGGAGTTTTGTTTGCATCAACATGATCTGTACACTTGTCTTCCATTATGCTGAAGTTGGGGACAAAATGTGGACTGCACTAGGCTGTGCTATACTGAATCCCACTTTAAAGTGGACGATGTTATGATGAGGGACAAGTGTACTGACGGTGAACCGATGTGCAAAAGCTGATGCAGATATGGAGTCTGCAAATACCTTGAACCTACTTAAGTTTTGATTATTTTAGAAAATTAGTGCGCATTGATGATAAATACAAGATTCGATCATTTATTAGACTAGCCTGAATTAACATACGAACATTGAGGATATTGATTAAAAAATATACTGGAACTTGAACCATGTTTTTTTATATCTGTTCATTTCATAGAAATCTCAGTACATTGTAATTCAATCCAGGCCTGTCGTGAGAGAATAGCATGAATACATGTACAGTTTTTCAAATCACCAGCATAAACAACTTTTGAATAACATGCAGCTTCGCAAAAAGATCGAGCCCTTTAGGGTGGCACATCATAGGAGGTTGCACATCATTGGCAATGCACATATTTGAAATGACAAACATACACATATGGTTTCTATATCAGTGATGTTGAAGTTGGATTGAAAGAGGAACTATATTATAAAACTTGAAATAAAGACTGCATTTCTTTTTCAAAGTAAGCATATACCGCTCATTACGTATATATGTACATGTATAGTTAGAAACAATTGACCGTGCAATTTGGACCAGGTTCTTGGTGTAACTTTGTGTCATGATATGTGAATTATATAATCCCTTTTCTGACAGAGGCATTAACAATGTAATAATTGGAGTAGAGGTATCATTTAGAGTATGGAATGGGACACCAGCCTTGTGGGTAAACCCTCACATTTGTATGCAAATAAAACAATAGTCACAAATATGGTTCATGTAAAAGCTTTAAGGTAAATCATAGGGTGTGGAATAGATGGGTTTGATAGCAAAATTGAAGGAAATGTTGTCCTTCATTTAAGGCGACACGAAATTCAAAACTGATAGAGGTTCAGTGCTGCGGGATTCCCCCGCCGGGTTATGTAATATTGTACTTCTGAAACAAAAATAATGTCATCAAACTATCAGCAATTACTATAAAGGAATATATTGTAGATGATTTGTTGTGTGTGTGTGTGTATATATACAATGTACACTGCATCTCATACCTGATAGTGAGTTAGTTTCACATACAAGAGACATAAAATTTGAAATTGAAATATGAGGGTATGGGGTCGGGCAATACATTGAATAAGTGTAGAATGATGTAAGCTCCCAGAATATATGAGGGTATATGAGAGATAGAGGGTGTGGCTCTATGCCCCCGGGGGTGAGGACATGCTCCCGGGGATAGTGGATGGGTTGAGTAAGACAGTGTATGATGATGTAAGCTCCGTGAATACATGATGGTATGGGATCCGGCGAAGCTTACTTTAAGAGATATAGGGTGGGGCTCAGTGCCCCAGGGGTGGGGACATGCTCCCCGAGGGTAGTGGATAGGTTGAGTCAGTGTAGCATGATCTAAGCTCCCAACACTATATGAGGGAATGAGGTCGGGCGAAGCTTTGTCTAAGAGATAGAGGGTGGGGCTCGGTGCCCCAGGGGTGGGGACATGCTCCCCGAGGGTAGTGGATAGGTTGAATAAGTGTAGCATGATCTAAGCTCCCAGACTATATGAGGGTATGGGGTTGGGCGAAGCTTAGTTTAAGAGACAGAGGGTGGGGCTCAGTACCCCAGGGGTGGGGACATGCTGCCCAAGGTTAGTGGATGGATTCAATAAGTGTAGCCAGATTTAAGCATTTGAAATATATGAAAGTTCGGGGGTCGGGCTGGCCTTAGTTTAGGAGACATAGGTGAGACTGAGAAGCTGTCGACAAGAAAATCTTCTAAGTCCAAAACTTTAACATTTACTTGGTCCTGGGGTCCCAGGGGTGGGAACATGCTCCCTGAGGGTAGTGGGTGGGTTCAATAAGTGTAGCCCGATGTAAGCATCTGAAATATGAGGGTTCGGCGGTTGGGCAGGCGTTAGAATCAAACTTTAACATTTACTTGGTCCTGAGGGAAAAATTTCTAAGTCCAAAACTTTAACATTTACTTGGTCCTGCGGATAGACAGATAGACAGACGGACATCATTGTGGCACCTATATCAAGCTTTCCGCAGCTAAAGCTACGGGCTCGATAAAAATGGTGTAGCTGACACCTAGACACGAGTTGCTCGATACATGAACATGAATGTAATTCCAGCAATATACTGTGTGTACTTCCATTTACATACAACATCTAAAAGGATCACTTAATTTCCATAGAGAACAATTGAATAAAGAAAACCAAATTCACCTGGGAAAGGTTTTGAAGAATATATCAAATTAATACCTGGTTGCAGAATCTCACTTCTTAGCCGTTACGGCCAAGATGTCGAATCACAACCCGGACCAGTGAGAAATGGATTTTAATAGGACAGTTCAGAGATCAAACTTTTAATTTAGCCAAAAAAGGCACAAAATGATATCATTGCCCATGTGCACGCTGAGGTTGGGGGCAACCATGATGAGGTAAAGTTCTATAACATTTCTTCACATTGTGAATAAACTAATACAGCATTGCCAGACTTTTACAGGTGATATCTTTTGTTTGCAAATGACTAAATCTGTGACAATAACATATTCAAAGTTGTTTGGATTTTTACAATTTTGAAAGTCACTTATTTACCTAATAGTATGTTCAGAATTTTGAGGCATTCCCATGGAATGTTAAAGCCTTACCTAGTGCCTAACCTTGGCCCAAAGATGTGTAGGCAATGATGTTTTTGGCTAGAGAGCTTGATCTCGCGGAGACATACAGCTTTCACTGCTTGTTTAAAATATATTAGAAAACAAAATAATCATATTGGGATCTGCATCAAAATATTTTCACAATTCTATCATATATATATTGTATTACAATATTTAGCACCTTGTAAAGTACAGCAGTAGGTCCAGCCAAATTTGACAATGAGCGTACATGTAATTATGGTGAACATTCTCGGTCCCCCCAGAGGCATGCATCCACGATACCTCTGGTCGATGTACCACTTCGAGTCTTAATTTGGTTCATCATTCATGAATATATGTCCTGCCTCTCGAACCTCGTGATCATCCATACGACCAATCAAATCTATGATGCAATTATGAGATATCGCGCAGGCACATATAGAGCGCTTGTATGTTCCTTCCAAATAAAGAATTTAAATTTGGCAGCCTAAACGGAAAATGATTGGCCATCTCAACATAAATGGGACCTAGAGACACAAGCCTCCTTATATGCAACGGCTAGACCCGGAGAGAATAGGCAGGGGAAAGCCGTTGTGCTTGCGACGATGGGTGAATAATATAAACTCTGGAGGAAAGACTGCATACATGTACATCTTGGTACGATTTGTTGACATTTCTATACATGTATGTGGATTCATCAGTTCATTGATCACTCAAAACGTACGATTATTACATTTAAACAAATGTCAACGGAAAATACATTACATTAAAGGTTTCTGATTACATACTTCTACATTTAATAATTATGCAGACTTCTTTAAGGAGAGTGTCACCACAGGAGATTTTGGTCGAAAAGGAATTCCACAACACAACCAATCAGAGAGAAATCATAAACTTTTGACTCAAAACATAAACTTATCCATATAAGGGACATCTGGTCAGTAACAATCTGATAGGCAAGCATGGTGCTGGCCGTCTACATTTAGCTTTGATTAGTCAATTCCCACCATCACCAGTATTTGATCTTGAAGATAGGTCAGGATATCCATTCTGGTACGGCTAGATGTAGGGCTACACGGGAGACTGGACTGGGAAATAGGAAGGATTGTCAATTCCTCTTATAATTCAATCACAGGAAGTAAAATTTCCCACCACAAAATTGTACGGTGATCAAATTCATTTGTTCAGAAGAAAATCCTGAATTTTATCCACAAAATTTGAGGATCATTGAACCTTAAACAGATGATTGAATTACAGCTGATTTAGCCACAGGAGCTTGATTCAGAATGTTTTAATTGATGGAAATAGAAGAATTTATGATCAGTGAAAGATTTTCTTTCATTTATAATACTTCACAGAGTTACGCCCCCTAATGGTGATGTTGTATATCTCTTGAATGTGTTTAACTCGTGGCCAATTTCTCCTGAATGAACATGATCATGCTTTGACAATCTCTAGACGATCAATTTGTCCAGATAGTCACAATTCATCGTCTCCAAAAATTATCACAGTGCTTAGTTGTAACAGAGTTTTCTTTAAATGCCCGTCGATAGAAGAAAGGTTGTATAATGCAATCACGATTTCTGTCCCTCTATTCGTCCGTTGACTTCATTGTCTGTGTGATAGGTCCAGTTCCAGGTCATGGATTGGTACTGAAGTTTGGGTATACCGTAATTACTCATGGGGCAAAGAGAAACCCTATTCATTTTGAGGTCAAGGTCACTGTGGCCGAATATCAGTAAACCATTGAAAATTGTTACATTACTGCTACATGTATATGTACAGTTCAGAGATGTGAATAGTGATAGCAAAGTACAGCCTTTTGATTTTTTACCCCTCAACCAATGGTATTGTCTGCAGCTGTCCATGTTGCTGGTACATGTAACACAATATCTCTTGAAGGAGTCTATTAAGGCTTTCCAAATTAATATTTATAACATATGTAAGAGGCAATGGGTCAGAAGCCTACTGACCTGACCTATTTTGTCATGGTCAAATTCAATTATCTACTGATTTTCAGGCAGTGACCTTGTCCTTTCACCGCAAAATAAATAGGGTTTTTCTTTGCCCCATGTATAACGTTACTGGTATACATGTCATTAAACCTCAATTCTCTCTCTCCATGAAGGACCGGTGGGGGTGGGGGGTTTGAAATTTAACGTCGCACTTAACCTTATTGGTCACACGGCGATGATGACCCAAACAAACATACCCTAGCAAAACCCTAACAAAAACCTAACCAAAACTACAAAAAATATTGAGTTTTGAAAATTAGGCTCTATAGACACTGGTGACCACAATAGACCGTCAGAGAGCCTAATTTGTTTGGCACTTTAATCTACCTCCTGTGCCAGACAAACGTGGTATGGTAAACCATGCTGCCCTAAGCTGGAGGGTGGGGAGGTATCGCTTAATGTCACACTCAAGGTTGCTTCACTCATATGGTGACAGCCAGGTTGGTTGGTGGAGGAAGCCTGAGTACATGTACCCGGAGAGAACCACCACGGGTAAACATGAAGTTTGGTACCAATCCATTACCTCGATCTGGAAAAAGCTTACAAGAGTTAGCAGACAGAGTAAACAATGGATGGACTGAAATCGTGACTGCAATTTATGATCCCGTTTATCGACAGAGCGTACAAAAAAGGTTGCAGATTGTCGTAAGTACATGTAAACAATGGAGTGTATGACTAGTGGCTATGTGGACATATTCATCTCATCTGGAGGTTGTTAGACCATGAGTGATCATGTTTATTGCGGAGCAATTGGCCGTGAACGAGACCGAGAGGGGTCAGTTTTAGATGGTTTTCGTTCAAAGTTACATTCCTTCAAGACGATAACAGTATTAGAGACATTCATGCAGATATCAGAGTGACCTGGCATGAAAAATCTGGAAAATGGCAGATTTTCATAAATTTGTGTATCATTTACGTGTATTTGTATGGTTATAAAACTTGTCAAAATCTGAAATTCCAGAACTCCAATCACTGTTCATGACACGTGGATGTAACTCTTTCTAAACTATAATAACAGAAGGTAACTTTTCCTCTTTCATTCATCTTTTGCCATGTTTATTCATGATAAACGTCATAAATTCTCTATTTCCACCCATTCAAACATTTTAAATCAATCTCAGACCTGTGCTGTAATATTTTCTCAAAAAACCTGTTGAAAGTTTACGCAAAAGTTGGTAACCTGGAAACCTGAAACCAGTACTTCAGGCACCGTTCG
>JAVTVY010057239.1:0-28778 GCA_036873755.1 Hanleya hanleyi | reverse complement strand
TAAGTGAGTTAGTGACTTGTATAGACCTATTGTGTTTCTAGATGCTCGAAACAACCGAGGGCACGATTCACATGTGATAAACTAGCATTTACTCTCCAGCAATATATCTCCAAACACCTAAACTATACGTTACAAACTAGGCGTCTGGGGAAGGGCATGTCTTCACCGTGTCGTGTCATACGTGATTTACTGACTTGTATAGGTCCATTTTGTATCTATTGACTTGGAACAAAGAAAGGATCGATTAACAAAAGATCATCTAGCATTTACTCCCAAGCAATATATGTCTAAACACCTAAAACATAAGTTTAAAACTGGGGGTCTGGGGGAGGACATGCTTTCTCCGTGTCGTGTCACACGTGAGTTAGGGCCTTGTGTACAATAACTGTGTATCTATAGGCTTGGAACAACTGAGAGAACGATTCACATAAGATGAACTGGCATTTAATATCCAGGAAAAATATGTTCAGACACCTAAATTAAATACTACAAACTATGCGTCTGGGGAAGGACAGGCATTCTCCGTGTCGTCTCATAAGTGAGTTAGTGACTTGTATAGACCTATTGTGTTTCTAGATGCTCGAAACAACCGAGGGCCCGATTCACATGTGATAAACTAGCATTTACTCTCCAGCAATATATCTCCAAACACCTAAACTATACGTTACAAACTAGGCGTCTGGGGAAGGGCATGTCTTCACCGTGTCGTGTCATACGTGATTTACTGACTTGTATAGGTCGATTTTGTATCTATTGGCTTGGAACAAAGAAAGGAACGATTAACATAATATCACCTGGCGTTAACTCTCAGGCAATATATGTCTAAACACCTAAAACAAAAGATAAAATCTAGGCGTCTGGGGAAGGACATGCTTTCTCCGTGTCGTGTCACACACGAGTTAGGACCTTGTATAGAATAATTGTGTATCTACATGTTTGGAACAACTGAGAGAGCGATTCACATAAGATCAACTGGCATTTAATCTCCAGCAATATATGTTCAAACACCTAAATTATCAGTTACAAACTAGGCGTCTGTGAAAAGACAGGCATTCTCCGTGTCGTCTCATAAGTGAGTTAGTGAGTTGTATAGAGCTATTGTGTATCTAGAGGCTTAAAACAACCGTGGGAACGATTCACATATGACCAGCTAGGATTCACTCTCCAGAAATATATGTACAAACATCTAACCCATAAATTACAAACTAGGCGTCTGGGGAAGGACAGGCCTTCTCCATGTCGTTTCATGCTTACTTTGGTGCCTTGTATAGATCTATTGTGCAGCTGGATGGTTGGAACAACCAATGGAAAGATTTACATAAGATTATCTAGCAATATATGTCTAAACACATAAAACATAAGTTAAAAACTAGGCGTCAAGGGAAGGATATGCTTTCTCGGTGTCGTGTCACACGTGAGTTACTAACTTGCATGGACTTATTGTGTATCTTTAGGATTAGAACAACCAACAGAACGATTCACATAAGATCAACTAGCATTTACTCCCAAGCAATATATCTTCAAATACCTAAAACATAAGCTAACTCTAAGCGTCTGGGGAAGGACATGTGTTACACGTCTAGTTCAGATGGGAAGGTGCGCTAGGCGGGGTCCCAGAAACCACACAACAAAGGACTGGTTTTACCTGAAAAACGGGTTTATTCCAGCATTAACGGCCTGACCGCAACAAACAACGCACAACGTGCTTTCAGAACAATCAGCTGTGTAGTGTTTGGCGCGACAGCAACCCAAAATCATTAACCGCTATGCATGACAATAAAACCCGGAAACGGATCGATGGTACAACATTTCCTTAGGATTGAAGGCATTACAAATAAAAAGAAAAGATATACCCCTTATATCGTGACCTATTCCTATGGGCATTACACTCGCCCCTCCTACAATAAATGTCGTCCGCGACATTTGCAACAATAACTACAATGAGTCTATACATCGAATCAGGGAGAACCATCTTACTGCACTACCGAAATTGCTGGCCAGTCAATGACGGAGACATGAATATGGCATCTATGCACACATAATTCTAACCCTTCTCGTATGTACGTATCAATGTTGCTTTGCGTGAGCATCGATAGGTAGGTTGATAATAAGGTACCACACTAAGAAATGACATTCAGTGCATAACTTTACAGATACAATAATAAAAGGTTGTGGGTTTACAATGTTCGAATCATACAACCTGTCAAATTTAATACCATGATGCATAGAGCTAGTTATCATTACACACCAGCTAAAAGTGGATTTACTACGGTCTGAGGATAAAGTCCATGAACTGTGGTATGCGAGTATTCGCTCATATTTCCGCCCTCATCATATGTTAGTCTCCTTGGAGCACGGCGATCCCGGTGAGAACGTCGAAGAACTGGCTCATCTTCGGTGAAAATTCCAAATTCTGGAGGATCTGTTCTACCAGGACTCACAGCTGCATATGGTTCACCAGCTGTTTCATGTGGAGGACTAACAGGCGCACAAGGGAGAAGATTCTGTGTCTGGAATGCAGGAGCATCGACATTCAGACGAGGGTCAAATCTAGGTCCACAACGTCGTTCCTGGGGCATGAAGCCATAGTCTTCTTCATCTGAGCTGTCAGGTCCTGGTATGGTTGGACTCAGTGTGGTTGCACGCTTTGGTGGTGGTGCCTTCTTCGGGACTTGCTCATCAGCAGCAAGAGTCTGTCGCACAGGTAAGTCATTACATGGCATCAGCAAATTACGATGAATCACGCGGGCTGATCCAACTCCATCTTCGGGATTGACGCGATAGACTGGAGCGTTCACACCAAGCTGCTTCTCCACTTTGTAGATTTTGTCCTCCCAGTATCGTCTGAGCTTACCCGGTCCACCACGCTCTGAAAGATTCCGTACTAAGACACGATCCCCAGGTGACAAGACGTTGCTCCTCGCTTTCTTGTCGTAGAGTTTCTTTGCACGGGCACCAGATGTTTCAGACCGCTTTGAAGCTTGGTTATATGCCTCCTTCATGCCCTGCAACCATTCCTCAACATATTTAGGATCACGTCTCTGTTCTTCCTCTGTGAGACCAAACAGCAGATCGATCGGTAGACGAGGCTCTCGTCCAAAGAGCAGGAAGTAAGGGGAGAAACCAGTAGTGCTGTTAGGAGTGCAGTTGTACGCATGTGTCATCTGGTTTAAGTGAAGATGCCAGTTCGCTTTGTGATTCTCTGGTAATGTGCGTAGCATATCCAACAATGTTCGGTTATACCGTTCCGTTTTCCCATTGCACTGCGGGTGGTATGGAGTTGTGCGTGATCTGCCAATCTCGCAGTATTCTGCCAGGCGTTCAAATAGCTGGTTTTCGAATTCACCTCCCTGGTCGTGATGAATTCGCTTAGGGAAGCCATATCTCAGGATATAGTCGTTGAAGAGCCTTTCGGCCGCGGTTTTTCCACTTTTGTTCTTTGTAGCATAGGCCTGACTGTAACCAGTGAAGTGATCAACGACTGTTAATATGTACTCATGCCCCCCACGGCTCTTCTCCAGGTGGACGAAGTCCAATGAAACAAGTTCAAAGGGTGACGTGGTGACGATTGTTTGTAGTGGAGCTTTGGGTGGAAGAGTAGGTCGTTTGCTCTTAATGCAACTGCACCTGTTCCTCACATAGTACTCTACATCACCGGACATCTGCGGCCAAAAGAACCGATCCCTCACCAACTGCAAGGTCCGTTCAACACCAGGATGCCCCATCTTCGCGTGGAGCTCTTCAAACACAAGTGCCTTGTAGTGTTCGGGTAGCACTAGCTGCTTTCTTAACCGACCCCCTGGCAACTTGGTTACACGGTACAGTATACCAGTCTCACTGAGCTGGAGCCTTTGTCGCTCTCTAAACAAAGCTCTGGTGACTTTGTCTTCTTGTTTTAGTTGATGGGGACTAACACGGACAGGCCCCCAAAATGTTACACGTCTAGTTCATATGGGAAGGTGCGCTAGGCGGGGTCCCAGAAACCACACAACAAAGGACTGGTTTTACCTGAAAAACGGGTTTATTCCAGCATTAACGGCCTGACCGCAACAAACAACGCACAACGTGCTTTCAGAACAATCAGCTGTGTAGTCTTTTCATGTTTTTACAGTGTAATATTTGTATTTACCTTGAATAAAGACAGTAACTTAGAGAAATAAAGTATAATCGGATTTACCAATTATTCTGACTATATTATTCTTTACAGCGAAACCAAATACAAATCTAGAGGCGATTTTGTGCATTTAAACATGTTAGATAAAATTTCAGAGATAACAGCAAAATCCTATGACGTCGGACGCTTGTTTTACCACTACTGTTGATTTAGACAGTTCAAACTACAACAAAGTGCCTTTAAATGAAATTTCAGAGAAAACAGTAAAATCCCATGACGCCGAATACTCATTTTGTCTACTACTGTTCAACATGCAATGAAGTGCATTCATTCATCAAATTACGCCAAAACATCAATTCACATAATGAAACATACGTTTTATAGAACCACGGGATGCATTATCTGCTCATTCTATACTTTTCAGAGTAATTTACGGTCATAGTACATGCAACATGTGCGCATTTGAGAAATAAACACAAAAGGTGTCCCAACGAACTTTCTAACTCCAGCTGCATTTTCAATAAGTATCTCTTACAATATTAGAAACAATTGCTCAATACGTTCATCTGCTTTCTTAAGGTCTAGGAACCGTCCAATATGTGTGTCATCCTCCTGAGCTATTCTGATTTCATCCCCTGTGAGAGCAATAATGGGTATCTGGGTATCTTCAACGATTACGTCTGCTTCAGGCAGTTTGGTTGGTGCAGCGACAGCAGCAATCCAGGCAACATCTCCACTAGACTGAGCAGCTAGTGCTTGCGCGGTTGCAGTGATCGTCTCAGGGGAGATCTCCTCCGTACATGCTTTTTGGAGGTCACCAACATCCATAGGCATCCTCGACAGACCGTCAGCATCTCCATTCGATTGCCCACGACGATAACGAATCATAAAGTTGAAGTCAGCTAATTCAGATACCCATCTCTGACGAGTCGCGTCCAACCTGGCTGAAGTCTGAACATATGTGAGGGGATTGTTGTCCGTGAACACGGTAAAGGATGGGGCATAGGCTAGATAGTCCCTGAAGCGATCGGTTATTGCCCACTTCAATGCAAGAAACTCCAACTTGCCCGAGTGCATGTGATAGTTCCGTTCGGCAGGTGTCAGCGATCTTGAACCGAAAGCAATCACACGATTTACACCATCATCTTGAGTTTGATACAGCACGGCTCCCAATCCATCTCCCGAGGCATCGGTGTGGAGGATAAACGGCTTTGTGAAATCTGGATATGCCATAACTTGCTCTTGGGTTAGAAGATCGATAAGGTGTTCCACAATCTGTCGATGTTCATCTGTCCATGTTATTCGTGTTCCCGATGATGCTTGACCATGACCATGCCCTTTCGCCTTTTGCGGTCTACGAGTTTTCTTGCCACTCTCTGATCTATCAGCTTTGAGGAGATCGTAAAGCGGCTTCGCCTTACGGGAGAAGTCCGGAATGTATCTTCTGTAGTACCCCAGAAATCCAACGAGTTTGCGTACATCTCCAACGTTTTCAGGATGCTTGTCTTTGAGAATGAGTACAGCCTTCAAATCCTCCGGGTCGGCTTTGTATCCATCCTTGGTCACTATGTTGCCCAAGTATCGAACCTCATTTTGGAAGAATTTGCATTTAGACAGCTTCAGCTTGGCCCCCTTCTTTTTCAACCGCTTCAGCACAGCACGTACATCTTTCGCATGTTGTTCGAATGTTGGACTGAAAACAATCACATCATCAATGTAGGGCAAGCATGTCTCATCACGGAGACCTTCCAAGCAATCTTCCATGGAACGTTGGAATGCGGCTGGAGCATTCGTTAATCCAAAAGGAATGCGATTCCATTGGTAAAGCCCCCATGGGGTGATGAAGGCAGTCAGGTGGCGACACTCTGGTTTGATAAAGCCTTGATGGTAGGCCTTACCCTGGTCCAAAACAGTGAACCAGCCATTCCCACCAAGACACTCCAGGGCTTCCTGAATCCGTGGCAATGGTTGTCGATCAGGCACAGTTTTAGAGTTCAGTTGACGGTAGTCAATACACAGTCGTAAAGACCCACACTTGTTGCGGACACACACCATAGGAGACGAGTATGGCGATTTGCTTTTGGAAATCCAACCTTTGGCGAGAAGTGTTTGCAGATGTTCCTTAACCTCCCGATATAGAGGACGCGGGACAGAAGAGTAAGTCTTTTGCACTGGGGTGCTGTCTTGAAGATTAATCTCCATTTCCAGATCTGGGATCAGCCCTATGTCGTTGTCATCCTTCGAAAACACTGAGGACTCTTCCTCAAGCATGTCTCTCACGATACGTTTCTGATGCTCATCGAGATTAGGCATTGACAGGTCAAAGTCTGGAACAGACGTACTGCTGTTTGTGTTGACTGCTTCATCGACTTTTATGTTCGCTGCAGTTGCCTGTTGGTCAACGACTTCTACCATTTGCAATGTTCCAAGTCCTGCTCGACCTGGTAATTCGATGTCGTGTTTGGTTACATTGTGGACAAAAATGGTAACTTTTCTGGCTTTACCAACACACAGTACTGCTTCATCAATTTCCAGTCCATCTGGTAATGAATTATCAGCATGAGGTTCAAATAGGACTGTCAGATCATCCACCACCGGCCCGAGATGCACATTACATCGAACTTTCTCCGTTTTTCCAGAAGAAATTTTCAGCTTTCTCCTCGGACTTTTCACAGAACATAACACTTCATCATCCTGTTCCTGTCGAACCAAATTCACAATCTTCTCCGCTTGTTTCTTGCCCTTTCCAGGGAGGGCGGCGGACAACATGTTAACCATAACTCCAGTTTCTTCAGGACGATCTGTCCTTATGCCACATCGTCCGATGTATTCCTCAATTGCGTTATATCCAATGATGGGGGTGTTCAGACCATCGGAACAAATCAGCATAGGCACTGGCAATACAGGTACTTCCTCAGAATCATCCGTGAGTCGAAAGTCAATTTCCACCCAACCAGTGTACTTCACTTGTGTACCATTTGCTGCTCGCAAATTCAACTCTCCTGGAACTAATTCTTTTAGGTCTCTCACGTCCTTGTTAGGCAAGTGTTCGTGAACCCATTGTAGAGGCAATAAACTGACTTGAGACCCTGTATCCCACAATGCCTCGGTAAATACCTTGTCCAAGGAACAAGTCACCATACACCTTCGGCCAACTAACTTTGTCACTGCCCACCTACGTTTTGGATTAGCTTGGTGGTGCCTCACATCGCTCGCATCAAGTGTCACATTCACATTAAGTTCATCTTGAGAGGGGGACCTTTTGCACTCTTCGGTTACCTCAGGCCCCGTGGAGGCAACCGATTCTAGTTTTCCGACTGTCCGGTCTGTCTCCTGTTGCTAAAGCCCTTGATGCACCCCTTCTGCCAATGTTCGGAAGACCCACATTTGTAACAGTGTCCACATTTATTACCAGTTCCCGATCTGCGGCACGCTGAGCAACCCTTTTTTCCACGTGGTGTACTTCTGTCTGATTGGCCATCACCATGATGGGGGTTCATTTCAGGAGAGAGCTTGCCAGGTAATCGTTCCTCAATCTGCCCGAGCCTCTCCACTATTTGTGCCATATCTGCTCGTAGTAGATGGACTTCAGCAGGAAATGTTCCTCCCTTAGGCTGTTTGGGTTCACGTTTACCTGTGCCACAAGAAGATGAGCTAGGTTCGTCCATTTCATATTGCTCTCGACTGGTAATAATCTCACTAATCCGCGCACTTTTTGCATGACTTCCATGAGCCACCTTCTGTTTGTATTCGGCCTCCGCTGAGACTGCGTTGTTCAAATGACGTATCAGATCTTCGTCGTCTATGCTAATGTCCTCCAAAAAAGGGCGCATTTCACTCCGAATGACACTGTTCTGCAGCCCCGTTCTTACTGCTCTAAGGAAAATGCTTTGCACCAGATCTGAATCATATTTCACGCCTGTCTCTTCCTTTGAGGCGAATAGGACCTTCTGTCTTAAATCCAGAGCCCTTATCAGAAAGGCTTGGGCATCTTCCTTGTCCCCTTGCACGGCGATACAGAGCTCCTGATACAGTTCTGTTGCACTACGCTCATGGTAGTATTCACGAAGCGTTCTTCTCAGTACAGGAAGTGTAAGGGTTTTCCCATCCAAATAACTCTTGAGTCCCAGTCCAGGAACTATGGCATTCTTGACTGCCTGCACGACCTCTTTTTCCGGGTACCCTTTCTCAATACCCTGGTCGATTTGATTAGCCAAGTTGATGAAAGTCAGTCGGTCCTTGTGCTTCGCGTCCGCAATTTGACCATATATCTTGAAGTCTCGCTTCCACAGATCAGGCACTGGTCGAGGCCTGGGATGAGCTTCCTCTTCGGACAGTTCCAGGTCATCCAAATATACAGTACAATAGGTAAGAATAGACTTTAGTGAAGAGACTCCTTCATCTTCTTTCCCCGAAGCTGTCATAATATAGTGATTCAGTGCCTTCATCATTTCCCGTTTGCCCGAACTGAGGCTCCAATCACCAGGGAGACCCTCATGTTCGACAACTTTTAACAGCTGCTCTACGTTCAGGCCATGTAACTTTTCTCTAACCTCATATTCTAGATCTAGGCGAGACATTGTTACCAGTAATACTACCAATCAATGTATACAATATAACAACAATCAATCACAACAACAGAGATTTAACTAAACCTGTAAACAAATCAAACCAGTACAGTTCATATGACTTGATTGGAAAAGTAAAAGCAATAGCATCAAATATCGAACTTACCAAAAAAATTGAATTTTACCAATAAGTTCATCAGGAATCCCAATCTTTCAGATTTCACAGCGTTCCAGTTGATGTCGAACTGATATTTCTCCAAGTAAGTTCTCCAAATGAATCACAATGTCTCAATTCAGTTCAGCACTTCATCTGTATTATTGTTCTCAATGTTAATGCTATTTGTAGAGCTTAGTTTTCTGTTCTGCAGTTCCAAATATTCCACCAATAATAACACAGTAAGTCCAGTTTTCTTCCCCGACGCAGACCTAATATTGAAATCCAATAGTCTGTCACTTGAATCGGTCTCAACGTAGTCCAATATAAGTCTGGAATATACTCCACCACCAGGCTCACTACTAGCTGTAAATTCAAGTCCACACAGTTTTTACATAAATCAGTCCCAGATACAGTGGCTGTCTGGTCACACTTCTCTTAGCTCTGATGAAAGTCCCTCTGGTCTATCTCTCTAGTCCTATAGCACCCAGACTGCTTATTCCAGTTCGTCTGCAGCACCACGGCGACTCCGAAGGTAACACCACTAGGTCTCCTCACAACGTAGCTTCGAGAATGCACACCTCTCCCGGACAGGCCCCCAAAATGTTACACGTCTAGTTCAGATGGGAAGGTGCGCTAGGCGGGGTCCCAGAAACCACACAACAAAGGACTGGTTTTACCTGAAAAACGGGTTTATTCCAGCATTAACGGCCTGACCGCAACAAACAACGCACAACGTGCTTTCAGAACAATCAGCTGTGTAGTGTTTGGCGCGACAGCAACCCAAAATCATTAACCGCTATGCATGACAATAAAACCCGGAAACGGATCGATGGTACAACATTTCCTTAGGATTGAAGGCATTACAAATAAAAAGAAAAGATATACCCCTTATATCGTGACCTATTCCTATGGGCATTACACATGCTTTCTCCTTGTCGTGTCATAAGTGAGTTAGTGACTTGTATGGACCTATTTTGTATCTAGGGTCTGGAAACAACAGAGGGAACGATTCACATATGATTATCTCACATTTACTCTCCAGCAATATATCTACAAACACCTAAACTATACGTTACAAACTAGGCGTCTGGGGAAGGACATGTCTTCACCGTGTCGTGTAATACGTGATTTACTGACTTGTATAGGTCCATTTTGTATCTATTGACTTGGAACAAAGAAAGGATCGATTAACAAAAGATCATCTAGCATTTACTCCCAAGCAATATATGTCTAAACACCTAAAACATAAGTTTAAAACTGGGGGTCTGGGGGAGGACATGCTTTCTCCGTGTCGTGTCACACGTGAGTTAGGGCCTTGTGTAGAATAACTGTGTATCTATAGGCTTGGAACAACTGAGAGAACGATTCACATAAGATGAACTGGCATTTAATATCCAGGAAAAATATGTTCAGACACCTAAATTAAATACTACAAACTATGCGTCTGGGGAAGGACAGGCATTCTCCGTGTCGTCTCATAAGTGAGTTAGTGACTTGTATAGACCTATTGTGTTTCTAGATGCTCGAAACAACCGAGGGCACAATTCACATGTGATAAACTAGCATTTACTCTCCAGCAATATATCTCCAAACACCGAAACTATACGTTACAAACTAGGCGTCTGGGGAAGGGCATGTCTTCACCGTGTCGTGTCATACGTGATTTACTGACTTGTATAGGTCCATTTTGTATCTATTGGCTTGGAACAAAGAAAGGAATGATTAACATAATATCACCTGGCGTTAACTCTCAGGCAATATATGTCTAAACACCTAAAACAAAAGATAAAATCTAGGCGTCTGGGGAAGGACATGCTTTCTCCGTGTCGTGTCACACACGAGTTAGGACCTTGTATAGAATAATTGTGTATCTACAGGTTTGGAACAACTGAGAGAGCGATTCACATAAGATCAACTGGCATTTAATCTCCAGTAATATATGTTCAAACACCTAAATTATCAGTTACAAACTAGGCGTCTGTGGAAAGACAGACATTCTCCGTGTCGTCTCATAAGTGAGTTAGTGAGTTGTATGGAGCTATTGTGTATCTGGGGGCTTGAAACAACTGTGGGAACGATTCACATATGATCAGCTAGCCTTCACTCTCCAGAAATATATGTACAAACTTCTAACCCATAAATTACAAACTAGGCGTCTGGGGAAGGACAGGCCTTCTCCATGTCGTTTCATGCTTACTTTGGTGCCTTGTATAGATCTATTGTGCAGCTGGATGGTTGGAACAACCAATGGAAAGATTTACATAAGATTATCTAGCATATACTCTCAAGCAATATATGTCTAAACACCTAAAACATAAGTTAAAAACTAGGCGTCTGGGGAAGGACATGCTTTCTCCGTGTCATGTCACACGTGAGTTACTAACTTGCACGGACTTATTGTGTATCTTTAGGATTAGAACAACCAACAGAACGATTCACATAAGATCAACTAGCATTTACTCCCAAGCAATATATCTCCAAACACCTAAAATATAAGCTAACTCTAAGCGTCTGGGGAAGGACATGCTTTCTCCATGTCGTGTCATAAGTGAGTTAGTGACTTGTACGGACCTATTTTGTATCTAGGGTCTGGAAACAACAGAGGGAATGATTCACATATGATTATCTCACATTTACTCTCCAGCAATATATCTACAAACACCTAAACTATACGTTACAACCTAGGCGTCTGGGGAAGGACATGTCTTCATCGTGTCGTGTCATACGTGATTTACTGACTTGTATGGGTCCATTTTGTATCTATTGACTTGGAACAAAGAAAGGATCAATTAACAAAAGATCATCTAGCATTTACTCCCAAGCAATATATGTCTAAACACCTAAAACATAAGTTTAAAACTGGGGGTCTGGGGGAGGACATGCTTTCTCCGTGTCGTGTCACACACGACAGGCGTCTGTGGAAAGACAGGCATTCTCCGTATCGTCTCATAAGTGAGTTAGTGAGTTGTATAGAGCTATTGTGTATCTAGGGGCTTGAAACAATCGTGGGAACGATTCACATATGATCAGCTAGCATTCACTCTCCAGAAATATATGTACAAACATCTAACCCATAGATTACAAACTAGGCGTCTGGGGAAGGACAGGCCTTCTCCATGTCGTTTCATGCTTACTTTGGTGCCTTGTATAGATCTATTGTTCAGCTGGATGGTTGGAACAACCGATGGAAAGATTTACATAAGATTATCTAGCATATACTCTCAAGCAATATATGTCTAAACACCTAAAATATAAGTTAAAAACTAGGCGTCTGGGGTGTAACAAATGTTTTAGGCGTTTAGATATATATTGCTTGAGAGTAAATACCAGTTAATCATATGTGAAATTGTTCCCTTGGTTGGTTGTTTCCAGCCTCTAGATACAAAATAGGTCTATGCTAGTCACTAACTGAATTATGAGACAAGGAGAAGCATGTCCTTCCCATGACGCTTAGTTTTTATCCTATATGTTAGGTGTTTAGACATATATTGCTTGAGAGTAAATGCTAGGTGAACTTATGTTAATCGTTCCTTTCTTCGTTCCAAGCCAACAGACACAAAATGGACCTATGCAATTCAGCACACGGTGAAGACGTGTCCATCCCCAGACGCCTAGTTTGTAACGTATGGTTTAGGCGTTTGGAGATATATTGCTGGATAGTAAATGCTAGGTGATCTTATGTGAATTGTTCTGTTGGTTATTCAAAGTCTCTAGATACACAATTGGTCTATACAAGTCCCTAACTCACTTATGAGACGACACGGAGAAAACATGTCCTTCCTCAGACGCCCAGATGTTAGTATATATTTTAGATGTTTAGACGTATATTGCTGGAGAGTAAATGCTAGATGATCTTATGTGAATCGTTCCTTTCGTTGTTTCAATCCCCTAAATACAAAAGAAACCTGTACAAGTCAGTAAATAACGGATGATACGACACGGAGAAAGCATGTCCTTCTCCAGACGCCTAGTTTGTAACGTATGGTTTAGGTGTTTGGACATATATTGCTGGAGATTATATGCCATCTGATCTGAAGAGAATCGCTCTCTCAGTTGTTCCAATCCTCTAGATATAAAATTACTCTACAAAAGTCACTAACTCACGTATGACACGACACGGAGAAAGTATGTCCTTCCCCAGACGCCTAGCTTGTAACGTGTGGTTTAGGTATTTGGGGATATATTGCAAGAGAGTAAATGGTAGGTGATCTTATGTGAATCGTTCTGTTGATTGTTTAAATTCTCTAAATACACAATATATCTACACAAGTCGCTAAATCACATGTGAGCCGACACGGAGAAATCATGTCCTTCCCCAGCCGCTTAGATTTTAGCTTATATTTTGGGTGTTTGAAGATATATTGCTTGAGTGTAAATCCTAGACGATCTTATGTGAATCGTTCCTTTCGTTGTTCCAAGACCCTAGACCCAAAATAAACTTGTACAAGCCAGTAAATCACGTATGACACGACACGGCGAAGACATGTTCTTCCCCAGACGCCTAGTTTGTAACGTATGGTTTAGGTGTTTGTAGATATATTGCTGGAGAGTAAATGCTAGTTTATCACGTGTGAATCGTGCCCTCGGTTGTTTCGAGCCTCTAGATACAAAATAGGTCTATACAAGTCACTAACTCACTTATGAGACGACACGGAGAATGCCTGTCCTTCCCCAGACGCATAGTTTGTAGTATTTAATTTAGGTGTCTGAACATATTTTTCCTGGATATTAAATGCCAGTTCATCTTATGTGAATCGTTCTCTCAGTTGTTCCAAGCCTATAGATACACAATTATTCTACACAAGGCCCTAACTCACGTGTGACATGACACGGAGAAAGCATGTCCTCCCCCAGACCCCCAGTTTTAAACTTATGTTTTAGGTGTTTAGACATATATTGCTTGGGAGTAAATGCTAGATGATCTTTTGTTAATCGATCCTTTCTTTGTTCCAAGTCAGTAGATACAAAATGGACCTATACAAGTCAGTAAATTACGTATGACACGACACGGTGAAGACATGTCCTTCCTCAGACGCCTAGTTTGTAACGTATAATTTAGGTGTTTGTAGACATATTGCTGGAGAGTAAATGTGAGATAATCATATGTGAATCGTTCCCTCTCTTGTTTCCAGACCCTGGATACAAGATAGGTCCATACAAGTCACTAACTCACTTATGACACGACAAGGAGAAAGCATGTCCTTCCCCAGACGCTTGGAGTTAGCTTATATTTTAGGTGTTTGGAGATATATTGCTTGGGAGTAAATGCTAGTTGATCTTATGTGAATCGTTCTGTTGGTTGTTCTAATCCTAAAGATACACAATAAGTCCATGCAAGTTAGTAACTCACGTGTGACACGACACGGAGAAAGCATGTCCTTCCCCAGACGCCTAGTTTTTAACTTATATTTTAGGTGTTTAGACATATATTGCTTGAGAGTATATGCTAGATAATCTTATGTATATCTTTCCATTGGTTGTTCCAACCATCCAGCTGAACAATAGATCTATACAAGGCACCAAAGTAAGCATGAAACGACATGGAGAAGGCCTGTCCCTCCCCAGACGCCTAGTTTGTAATTTATGGGTTAGATGTTTGTACATATATTTCTGGAGAGTGAATGCTAGCTGATCATATGTGAATCGTTCCCACGATTGTTTCAAGCCTCTAGATACACAATAGCTCTATACAACTCACTAACTCCCTTATGAGACGATACGGAGAATGCCTGTCTTTCCACAGACGCCTAGTTTGTAACTGATAATTTAGGTGTTTGAACATATATTGCTGGAGATTAAATGCCAGTTGATCTTATGTTAATCGCTCTCTCAGTTGTTCCAAACATGTAGATACACAATTATTCTATACAAGGTCCTAACTCGTGTGTGACACGACACGGAGAAAGCATGTCCTTCCCCAGACACCTAGATCTTATCTTTTATTTTAGGTGTTTAGACATATATTGCCTGAGAGTTAACGCCAGGTGATATTATGTTAATCGTTCCTTTCTTTGTTCCAAGCCAATAGATACAAAATGGACCTATACAAGTCAGTAAATCACGTATGACACGACACGGTGAAGACATGCCCTTCCCCAGACGCCTAGTTTGTAACGTATAGTTTCGGTGTTTGGAGATATATTGCTGGAGAGTAAATGCTAGTTTATCACATGTGAATCGTGCCCTCGGTTGTTTCGAGCATCTAGAAACACAATAGGTCTATACAAGTCACTAACTCACTTATGAGATGACACGGAGAAAGCATGTCCTTCCCCAGACGCCTAGATTTTATCTTTTGTTTGAGGTGTTTAGACATATATTGCCTGAGAGTTAACGCCAGGTGATATTATGTTAATCGTTCCTTTCTTTGTTCCAAGCCAATAGATACAAAATGGACCTATACAAGTCAGTAAATCACGTATGACACGACACGGTAAGACATGCCCTTCCCCAGACGCCTAGTTTGTAACGTATAGTTTCGGTGTATGGAGATATATTGCTGGAGAGTAAATGCTAGTTTATCACATGTGAATCGTGCCCTCGGTTGTTTCGAGCATCTAGAAACACAATAGGTCTATACAAGTCACTAACTCACTTATGAGACGACACGGAGAATGCCTGTCCTTCCCCAGACGCATAGTTTGTAGTATTTAATTTAGGTGTCTGAACATATTTTTCCTGGATATTAAATGCCAGTTCATCTTATGTGAATCGTTCTCTCAGTTGTTCCAAGCCTATAGATACACAGTTATTCTACACAAGGCCCCCTAACTCACGTGTGACACGACACGGAGAAAGCATGTCCTCCCCCAGACCCCCAGTTTTAAACTTATGTTTTAGGTGTTTAGACATATATTGCTTGGGAGTAAATGCTAGATGATCTTTTGTTAATCGATCCTTTCTTTGTTCCAAGTCAATAGATACAAAATGGACCTATACAAGTCAGTAAATTACGTATGACACGACACGGTGAAGACATGTCCTTCCCCAGACGCCTAGTTTGTAACGTATAGTTTAGGTGTTTGTAGATATATTGCTGGGGAGTAAATGTGAGATAATCATATGTGAATCGTTCCCTCGGTTGTTTCCAGACCCTGGATACAAAATAGGTCCATACAAGTCACTAACTCACTTATGACACGACAAGGAGAAAGCATGTCCTTCCCCAGACGCTTAGAGTTAGCTTATATTTTAGGTGTTTGGAGATATATTGCTTGGGAGTAAATGCTAGTTGATCTTATGTGAATCGTTCTGTTGGTTGTTCTAATGCTAAAGATACACAATAAGTCCATGCAAGTTAGTAACTCACGCGTGACACGACACGGAGAAAGCATGTCCTTCCCCAGACGCTCAGAGTTAGCTTATATTTTAGGTGTTTGGAGATATATTGCTTGGGACCTAATGCTAGGTGATCTTATGTGAATTGTTTCTTTGGCTGTTTCAAGCCACTAGATACACAATAAACCTATGCAGGTCACTACCGTACGTATGAAATGACACGATGAAGGCCTGTCCTTCCCCAGACGCCTAGTTTGTAACTTATAATTTAGGTGTTTAGACATATATTACTCGAGATTAAATGCCAGTTGATCTTATGCGAATCGCTCTCTCAGTTCTTCCGAGCCTCTAGTTACTCAAATATTCTACACCAGTCCCTAGCTCACGTGTGACACGACATGGAGAAAGCATGTCCTTCCTCGTACGCCTAGTTTTTATCTTATGTTTTAGGTACTTAGTCATGTATTGATTGCGAGTACATGCTAGATTGTCTGATGTGAATCGTTCCTTTGGTTGTTCCAAGCCCCTAGAAACAAAATAAACCTATACAAGTCAGTAACTCACGTATGCGATAACGCGAAGGTAGCATGTCCTTTTCTAGACGCTTAGTTTTTAGCCTATATTTTAAGTGTTTGGAGATATATTGCTTGAGATAAATGCTAGTTGATCTTAGGTGAATCGTTCCCTTGTTTGTTCCGGGCATTTAGATATAAAAAAGTCAAGACGTATCACTAACTTAGGTATGACACGACACGTTGAAGACATGTCCTTCCCCAGACGGCTAGTTTGTAACGTATGGTTTAGGTGTTTGGAGATATATTGCTGGAGAACAAATACTAGTTGATCATATATGAATCGTTCCCTTGGTTGTTTCAAACCTCTGGATAAAAACTGAACCTTTACAAGTAATTAACTCACGTATGACACGACACAGAGAAAGCATGTCCTTCCACAGAAGCATATTTTGTAACATATTTTAGGTGTTTATAGATACATTGCTAGAGAGTAAATGCTAGTTGATCTTATGTGAATCATTCTCTTTGTTGTTCCAAGCCTGCAGATACACAGCGACTATCAACAAGTCACAAACTCACGCATAAGATGACATGGAGAAAGTATGTCCTTGCCCAGATGCCTGGTTTTTAACATATATTCTGGGCATTTGTAGATATATTACTGCAGAGTAAATGCTATATAGTTGTTCTTATGTGAATCGTTCTATTGGTTGTTTCGAGCCACTAGATACACAATAAATCTATGCAAGTCACTATAACTAACGTATGAGACGACACGGAGAAAGTATGTCCTTCCCCAGACGTGTAGTTTGTTGCGTCTATGTATTGTCTTTGAAGACATGTTACTGGAGATTAAATTTTGGTTGATGTGATGTGAATCGTTCTCTTGGTGGGCCCATACCTCCGGATACACACTAATTCTTTACAAACCAGTAATCCACGTATGCGACGACATGCAGATCGCCTAGTCTAGTTTGTAACTTCATTATGTTGTCTTTGTCATACTAAACAACTACTGTACCAAGAAATATGTGTAAAGTTAGAGAATGATAGAAGACTAGCTTGCTTCCGTTGCTATTACATACGTCGGGTTTTAAATCGCAATTGTCGCGCCCCGATACTGTGAAAAACTGAAACTAAACCCTTTAAGACTCCTGCTGTTCATATTTGACTCCATGCGATACGTACACGAAAAACCTGACTAAATCATTACAATCAGTGAGCAGTTTGAACGTACAACTTATCTTATTACCCGGAACTTAAATCTGGTCTCTCCCCATCCTCAAAGAAGTTTTCCACGTAAGCTTATTTGCATAATCCTAGGCGCAAATTATCACAGGTAAATCCAGGATGGCGGCCATGGGAGTAGTATATTAAACCCTTATTCCCGCGCATTTTCTCGCGCCCAGATTTAGGTGCTCCTGACGTGGCGATGACGTCACCGCTGACGCCATCTCCGGTGACACCACTTCCGGGTAAGTTATAACTCAAGAATAATCCCTTTGCTTTGCAGAAAAAACGTTTGACCAGCTGTACAAAGACAGCCACTGATGTCCAGCTTTTAAAAGAAGCTTAAAAGGAAATCAAATAACAGCCAAATTGAAGGTCAATTCACACTCTACTATATTCGATGAACTTAAGAAATGCACCAAGAACTTCCGAAATAATTGTCAAAACCCAAATAATTCACAAGTCTTTCCATTTATTCCGCACTGCTGAATAATAATACCTATGACTGTCATTTCTGGGGACTGTATTCCCTGGGAATATCATACCTGGGAATGTTATTCCTGGAGACTATCATTACTGGGGACTGTCATTTCTGAGGACTGTCATTCCTTAGGCTAACATCATAGGGAATGTCAGTCCTGGTAACTACCAATCCTGGGGACTGTCATTCCTGGACTACCATTCTTGGGGACTCTCATTCTTGGGGACTATTATCCCTGAGGACTATAATCCAAGGGGACTGCCATTCCTAGGGACTGGCATACCTGAGGACTGTTATTCCGTAGGACTTATTCCTGGGGACGTGTGACTGTCCTTCCTAGGTGCCTTCATCCCCGAGGACTGTTGTTCCTGGGGCTACCATTCATGATGACTGTTTATCCTGAGGACTGTCAATCATGGGAAATATCATTCCTGAGGATTATCGTTACTCGAGGCTGCCATTACCGAGGAATGTCAGTACTGGCGACTGTCATTCCTAGAACTACCATTTTCTGTGGAATATCAATTCTGGGGACTATCATTCCTGGAGACAGTGAATTCTGGGGACTGTCATTCCTGAGGACTGTCATTCCTGGTGATTCTATTCCTGGGGACTGTTAGTCCTGGGAACTGCCATTCCTGAAGTGTTAGTCTGGGGGCTAACATTCCTGTGGACTGTCATTCCTGAGCACTCTCAATCCTGGGGCTATCATTCTCGGACCTACCATTCCTGGGCACTGTCATTCCTGGGGAATATGACGCTTGGGGGTTATCTTTCCTGGGATCCTGGGAACTATAATTATTGCGGTTTGTCAATCCTGGGGACTGTCATTGCAGCGGATGTCATTCCTGGGTACTATCCTTACTGGGATTATAATTCCAGGGTATTTTCATTCCTGGGGGCTATCATACCCGGGGGTGTCTTTCTTGTGGACTACTATTCCTGTGGACTATAATTAGAGGAGACTGTCTTTCCTGGGAATAATCATTCCTGGGGATCATCATTTCTGTGGACTATAGTTCCTGTGATTATCATTCCTGAGGACTTTCTTTCCTGCAGACTATTATTCCTACGGACTATAATTGCAAATCCTGAGGACTCTCATTCCAGGGGATACCATTCCCGGGGACTGTCATTCCCGAGGATTGTCATTCCTGGGGACTATGATCCCTAGGGACTATCATCTCTGGAGAGAGTCATTCCAGGGGACTATTATTCCTGGGTATTATAATTCGAGGGGACTCGTTCCTCGGAAACTATCATTCCTGGGAACTTAATCCTGGGGACTGTCTTTCCTTGGGCTTCCATTCTTGGGAACTGTCATCACTGATTCCTGTGGACTATGATCCATGGGGATTGTCATTCCTGCGGACTATCACTCATGTGTACCGTCATTCCTAGTGAATGTTATTCCGGGAGCTATCAATCATGGGGACTGTCATTCCTGGATATATAAGTCATGGGCACTGTTATTCCTGGTGCTAGCATTCATGTGGATTGTCGTTCCTGGTACCTCCGTTCCTGGAGACTGCCAGTCTTGGAAACTACCAGTCCTAGAGACTGTCATTCCTTGAGACTATCATACCTGGGGTAGCATTCCCGCGGACTATGATTCCTGTGCACTGTCAATCCTGTGGACTCTCATTCCTGGGGACTGTCATTCCTGGGAACTATCAGCTCTGAGGACTGACATTACGAGGGCTGTCAATACTGGGGACTGTCTTCCCGAGGACTGTCATTTCTTGGGCTACCATTCCCGAGGACAGTAAGTCATGGGAACTGCCATTCCTGGGAACTGTCATCCCTGGGGAATATGACTTCTAGGGATTATCATTCCTGGGGAATATACTTCCTGTGGACTCACCGGGACTATAATTCCAGGGAACTTTCATTAGTGGGCATTATCATACCTTGCGGTTGTCACTCCGGGGGACTTATTCCTGGGGTCCATTATTCCTGGGGCTTCCATTGCTGTGGTCTGCATTCCCTGGGACTATCATACCTGGGGAATGTTATTCCTGGAGACTATCATTACTGGGGACTGCCATTTCTGAGGACTGTCATTCCTTAGGCTACCATCCTGGGGAATGTCAGTCCTGGTAACTACCATTCCTGGGGAATGTCATTCCTGGACTACCATTCTTGGGGACTCTCATTCTTGGGGACTATTATCCCTAAGGACTATAATTCAAGGGGACTGCCATTTCCAGGGGCTGGCATACCCGAGGACTGTTATTCAGTAGGACTTATTCCTGGGGACGTGTGACTGTCCTTCCTAGGTGCCTTCATTCTCGAGGACTGTTGTTCCTGGAGCTACCATTCATGGGGACTGTCAATCCCGAGGATTGCCAATCCTAGAAAATATCATTCCTGAAGATTATCGGTACTCGAGGCTGTTATTACCGAGGAATGTCAGTACTGGCGACTGTCATTCCTAGAACTACCATTCCTGTTGAATATACATTCTGGGGATTATCATTCCTGGGGACAGTGAGTTCTAGGGACTGTCATTCCTGAGGACTGTCATTCCTGGTGATTCTATTCCTGGGGACTGTTAGTCCTGGGAACTGCCATTCCTGAAGTGTTAGTCTTGGGGCTAACATACCTGTGGACTGTCATTCCTGAGCAGTGTCAATCCTGGGCGCTATCATTCCCGGACCTACCATTCCTGGGCACTATCATGCCTGGGGATCATCATTCCTGTGGACTATAGTTCCTGGGATTATCATTCCTGAGGACTTTCTTTCCTGCAGACTATTATTCCTACGGACTATAATTGCATATCCTGAGGACTGTCATTCCTGGGGATACCATTCCCGGGGACTGTCATTCCCGGGTATTGTCATTCCTGGGGACTATGATCCCTAGGGACTATCATATCTGGGGAGAGTCATTCCTGGGGACTATTATTCCTGGGGATTATAATTCGAGGGGATTCATTCCTCGGAACTATTCCTGGAGACTCAATCCTGGGGACTGTCTTTCCTTGGGCTTCCATTCTTGGGAACTGTCATCACTGATTCCTGTGGACTATGATCCATGGGTATTTTCATTCCTGCGGACTATCACTCATGTGTACCGTCATTCCTGGGGACTGTTATTCCGGGGGCTATCATTCATGGGGACTGTCATTCCTGGATATATAAGTCATGGGGACTGTTATTCCTGGTGCTACCATTCATGTGGATTGTCGTTCCTGGTACTTCCGTTCCTGGAGACTGCCAGCCTTGGGAACTACCAGTCCTAGAGACTGTCATTCCTTGAGACTATCATACCTGGGGTAGCATTCCCGCGGACTATGATTCCTGTGGACTGTCAATCCTGTGGACTGTCATTCCTGGGGACTGTCATTCCTGTGAACTATCAGTTCTGAAGACGGCCATTACGAGGGCTGTTAATACTGGGGACTGTCTCCGCGAGGACTGTCATTTCTTGGGCTACCATTCCCGAGGACAGTAAGTCATGGGAACTACCATTCCTGGGGAATGTCATTGCTGGGGGTTATCATTCCTGGAGACTGTTTTCACCGTGGGCACCGGGGGACCATAATTCCAGGGAACTGTCATTACTGGAGATTATGATACCTGGCGGCTGTCATTCCTGGAGATTATCACTCCTATAAGTTCTTGGGACTGTAATTACGGTGGCTAATATTCCGGGGGACTGTCAATCCTGGAGACTCCTGGGGACTAAAATTCTAAGGGACTCTCATTCGTGGGGGCTATCATAGCTGGAGGCTGTCATTCCTGGGGACTATTATTCCTGGGGACTATCTATGAGACTGTCTTTCCTGGGGAGTATCAGTCCTTGGAAGTTAAATCCTGGGTCTACCATTCCTGGAGACTGTCATTCCTGTGGCTTCCATTCTTGGTGACTGTCATTCTTGGGGGATTCTCCTTGGGACTGCCATTCCTGGGCGCTATGCCCATTGAATATTATGAGTCCTGAGGTCTTATTTCTGGGGACTGTTATTCCAAGGGCTACAACTCCTGGGGACCATTTTTCCTGGGGGCTATAATTCCAGGTCACTTTCTTTCCTGGGGACTATCATTCCTGAGAACTGTCTATACTGGGGCTGCCATTCGTGGAGACTGTCATTCCTGGGGACACCATTCTTGGGGACTGTCCTTCTTGAGGACGTTATTCCTAGAGACTATAATTCCAGGGGACCGTCATTCCTGGGGACTATGAATACTGGGGCTATCATTTCTGAGGACTGTCATTCCTGGTGACTATCATTACTGGGGACTGACATTCCTGGGGACTATGATAACTGGGGACCATCATACCTGGACCAATCCATTCCTGGGGACTAAAATTCGAAGGGACTGTCATTCCTGAGTAATATCATTCCTGAGGATTAGGAATTCTGGGGACTGTCATTCCTGGGGCTAACATTCATGTGGTCTGTCATTCCTGGGGGTTGTCAGTACGGATGACTGTCATTCTTGGGGTTTATCATTACCGATTGACTGATTCCTGGGGATTGTCATTCCTGCGGACTGTCATTCCTGGGGACTGACATTCCTGGGGTGTAATTCATGTGGACTATGATTTATGGGATGGAGCGATATAAAACTTAAATATCATTCCTGGTGACTCTTACTTCCTGGGCACTATAATTTCTTGGATGGGGCCTACAGGGATATTGAAACAAGGCTCATTAGTTGGGACTATCATTCCTGAGGGCTATAATTCCTTGAGCCTGTCATTCTCGAGGATTGTCATCTCTGGGATGGTGGAATATTGAAACAAGACTTTCATGTAATCGTGCATTTTATTCACGAGAGAACTGTTATGACCAAAATCCGCATTCGTATTTGAACAAATACAACATTTTAACACAGCCGTCCCCAGACGGACACACGGTAGTCTCCGTCTCACGGTGGACAAAAAGCGTCTGGCGAAGGACAGTTGCTGTGGAAGAGGGCCGGCCTGCTGTTTGCCGCATATTTTTGGTTGCTGACTTGTTAAATTATACTCGTTCAACTTCAACTACAGAAAAGCAAAGTATAGCCTAGGAGAGCAACTACCGTAGGACAGGCATAACACTTTTCCATAGATCACTTGATCAACTTGCTCAGCACTTGTGACTCTGTTGTGGTTGTTGTTGTTGCTACGGCTGTCGAATGAGGTAGGCTATAGGCTATCACGGAAACCAGCGCCATGTTGGATACGGGGCAAATCGACGGGGCAAGCGAGCACATGGCCGCCGTAAAAAAATCAGTTTCCTGGTTTACCGTACCTGTATCCTTTTTATTCAGTTTATGTGGTTTCTCTCGTCCTTGTCATGTCGCTTTTGTAAATAAAGATCGCCATTTTGTTCAACAACACAGATCACGTGCCTTTTGTCCTGATTTAGATCGTTTTATCTAATAAATATTCATGTGAAGGGAGGCTCTTCTTGGCCCCGCCCACTTTTGCAGCCCGGGAAGTTTGACGGTGGTTTTATCCAACAGCGGTTTTGAGGAATTTCAGAATTATGTGAGTAGTCTTGAGTGAAACAATATTACAGATATAATCTCTAGGATATTATCAATGAGAAGTAAAAATTTCAAAATATATAGATATTTTTTTATTGCCAAAAACGAGGAGCAAAATGAAGAGTGGAAAACGGGCACCTGCTCACTCTCGCTGTCAGCATCAGAGTACAGCGTAATTTTTTTTTCAGAACTAGTATAGATTCTGACATCTGAGGTCTGTTGGTCTGTGATTAACTAACCTAGGGGCATTATGAATTAAATGATGCAAAAAATGATATCTAGCAACTGCACAGTTTTGTAAAATACTGCCAAATATTTCTGTCACATATTTCGGAGGCTCTAGACGAGTGCGACAGGGGAGTGGTGGGGAGGATGGGGGAGACTATAACCGTACTGTTCATGTAGGACGTTGGAAATGGAATTTAAAAATGAGGGATTTATCAGTGGATATAACAAGAGAAGACATTTAATCTTAATCTATGCAACTATTTTTTTCTGTCCAACAAAATAATAATTATTCATTAATTAACGATTTCAAAATTAAGAAATAAGCAGTCTTTTTTTTCTTTTCGAGTGTATGCATATAGACGGGGGAATATATCTTTTCTGATATTATTATTTTTATTTTTGAAGAAGACAAATCCAGCTTGGACAATTTTCTCTACATCAGGAATAAGTGAAAATAAAAAATATAATTAGAAGAGAAACCTGAAATTGCATAATTTCTAAAAGAACGAAATACAATATTCCACGAATTTGAATCATAAATAATTTTGATAACATAAGTATGGTATATGAATCGTTTTTATTACAGTTCACGAGCAATAAGATGGGCAAGAGTGATAGATGTTGTGTGGGAGGTTGTACAAATGATAAACGTTACGGAGATAAAATTGTTGCCCGTTCTCATGTGGAACATCTCCAGTTTCATGCTGTTCCGCGCGACCCGGAGAAACAGAAAATTTGGGAAAGAAATATAAGAAGGGGAAGAGACCCATTCCATTTGGGTGAATACATGCTGGTGTGTTCCAATCATTTCCCGGACGGCAAACCAACAACTGCCAATCCTCATCCAGTACTTTTTATGCGACCATGGGATAGTAGCAAGAAGTCACCCCAAGTACGTCCGAAAGTTCAAAGGAAACCGACTCCGGAGACCAAACCGGCAAAATCAGTGAAAGGTAACGATGCGAAGATATGTGTTGGACCTGGCTTGTAATTTGAGCAGCTGACCAGAGAAGCAGACGTCCACTTCTACACGGGGTTTACTGGAACTCTATTGTTTTTACACGTTTTCAATTTCCTAAGGGCCAAGGCATCAGCTATGCAATATTGGAAGGGGGAAAAGCAAACAATGGGAGAGACGGCATCAGAAACCATATTAGAAAAAGCAGGGGAGTATAAACGGCCTGGTCCGAGAAGAAAACTGTCTTTGGAACAGGAGTTTCTTCTAGTAATGATGCGATTGCGCCTGGGTTTACTGGAACATGATCTGGGTTTCCGATTTTCTATTAGCCAAAGCCTGGTCAGTTCGATATTCGGAACCTGGATCAAACTAATAAGACGTGAATTGGGTTGGCTGATTATCTGGCCATCTAGGTTGGATGTTCGAAAAAGTTGACCAGCCTGCTTCCGAAAATGGTTCCCCAAAGTTAGAGCTATAATTGACTGCACAGAAGTGTTTATTGAAACACCGTCTTCCCTGGATAATCAGGCAGCATGCTGGTCAGAATACAAGCACCACTGTACTTTCAAAATCTTAGTATCTATTACACCTACCGGTCAAATTTCATTTGTCTCAAATTGTTATGGGGGGAGGGCCAGTGACCAGTTTGTTGTCAACGACTCCGGGTTTTATGGGCTTTTGGAACCGTTTGATCAGCTCTTAGCAGATCGGGGATTCAAAATTAGAGACCACTTGCTGGCCATCCAATGTTCAATTGCAATTGCTCCGAGCACACATGGTTCTCTGCAAATGGTCGCTGATGATGTGAAACTCACCTCACGTGTCGCCAACGTCCGTATATATGTGGAACAGGCGATTGGACAATTGAAATGGTACAGAATCTTGCGCAACGAAATGAGTATCAGCTGCTTGGGACTGGTTGACGACATCGTTGTCACTTGTTGTGCACTGTGCAACTTGTTAGACCCATTGTGCGTTACTTAACTGTTTTATCAGAGAATTAACGACAGGTTAACTTGATCCCTCCGTTTGCGTAACTTTGCATACACTCTCAGAAATATTCAAGGAATAATCCTGAATAGATCAGGTTGCACATCCACAACTAAATTTCAGGGATTTTACCTGAAACCCAGGAATAATTCCCTGAAATTCAGGTATATCAACCATGAATTAAAGCTAAATTACCTGAATTTTAGGGGATTTAACGTACCTGGATAGGGTCGGGAGCTTACTAATCAGGGTGATAAATTTGCTTGAATTTCAGGGAAAATCATCTCATTCAGGGATCTTTTTCCTGAAATTCAGGTAATCAGCCCTGAATTTCAGCCAAAATCCCTGAAATTGAGTTGTGGATATATAGCCTGATCTGTTCAGGACTTTTACCTGAATATTTCTGAGAGTGTAAATAAAATGACATTTCTCATAGCATTATAAGAACTGATTACACCAAATTGTTATATTATTTTCTTCACCCAAATGAACTTCGTAGAGCCAGCGCGGACGCGAATATATAGCTCCTACAAAGGAAGACAATTGAAGAAAATGACAGCCTCAATCTTGTGTATACTTTTATTCGTTCTTGTTGTATTCTTACCGTATTTGCTATGAACGTCTCGCTGAAAGTGACGTAAATAAATGTCACCATTCTCTGTCAAAATATATATGGGAAAATTATATACCAGGTTAAACAATGGTTATGGAAACTCAACATTTAACTTAAGGTAAGCTGGACCTTATAAACCCAGATTATATATACGAACATTGGAATTTATACGAAGTAATTCATGAATGAGTTTTCTGTATGTCGTTCAACTTTTTGTAGTGTATATAGAAGAAACTATCAATAGTATGAATTCAACCGTATATTTCATAACTATATATAAGGAGTAGTATATATATTTGAGAGGAAAAATTCAGCATTTGAGCATATATCAAGAGAAGTATATATTTGGGGGGAAAAACAGTCAAGTCTACTGGTAATGTACGGATAAAGAGTGATGTTTGGGGGATAAACTAACTGTTTTGTGAAGACAAAAAATAGTTAAATTAGTTCTACAAAAAAACTGTTTCATACAAAAAGAAATATTGTTTTTTGCTCTTTTATATCCACTCTCAAAAGTGGCAAAAATAATCGTTGGAGTGGATACTTTGAGTCATCCAGGTGATACTACTAAAACAGTATAAAACTGATCAACTGAATAATAATATGTATTTGCGATCTTACGAGTAGTAGGGAAAGCATAAATCTCCTAGCATTTTTGAGGCGGTGGGGTGAAATGCGGAGGGCGGGTAGCAATATCCCATGTGAATATCTACGTGAGCGTGGCGTTTTGAATGTGTAAATGAGGGTGGAAATGGGAGACAGGGGGGGCAGGGGGGCGGTAGACATGGAGTCTAATCTAATAGACTGATTTTCAATCGGAATAGATTGGTCACTAATTCCAATCTAACTATTTAAGAGAGTATATTGCTAATTAGACATCGTAAGACACAGGCCATAGTGATCCGCAATGTAGTATGAAGCCGGAATATCGATAGATTGAATTAAAGTTATTTTCTGCTGTAAACCAACTCTTGTATGTGGAGATCTGCTTATCAATTTATACCAAATGAATTTACAAAGAATGCTAATATCTGACCCCAGTAACTTTCCAGTGTTTCCGATGCATGGAGAATGTGAATTAAAATAAAACCCTCACCACACATTTCGTCATCATTAATTCCTTGACATCGTTAATTTGTATACAATGATGGAAGATGAATGCATTCCTAACATCGCAATATTATATTCTGACGAAGTATATATACATCGGGGGTGCGTCACATTCGGATATTCCTCCCCCAATAACATGCAGACTGGCGGGGAGGGGATAGTAGTATATAAAGCGCAAATTGAGGTGTAAAAGGGGCGATCCCCATCTTACTTTTTCTATCATCCCTATACAAAAATCGTCATTTTTACGCTTCGATTCGCCTTTATATACTACTGTGGATGCTTCCATACTCCCTGTAAATGCCAGAATAAACCAGACTTTTGCCAGCAATTCATGTACATTAATTTAGTTTCGTCCTAAAGCGATAGCTGTTCTCATTAGAATGATCAGATGTTTTTTCTATATCGATCGTATAAACTCCCGATGTGCGATTCAGTTTAAACGCGATGATACGGAGATAGCACGATCAACCAGTTTATAACTGTTATTTTGATTCTTGCGACTCGGAGCAAGGTGAACACACCCACGATGAGCCAATGTCACCACTGAAGGCGACACAGTCCCAATGATGCCAAAGCAGACACTGGTCACAACAAACACTGTTTTCACCTGCTTTGGACATTTCGTCTTCTTCTACACACGGACTGCTGCAAACTGGACAGTAAAATATGGTTCTTTTGCCTAACAAAACCTTAACAACATAGTTCTTATAAAATAGGACGAGATTGGTCTTTACTCTGTCCCAGTAATGTTGGTCGAAAAGAACTTTCTCCACAAACAACGAACAGTCGGTCCAAACAACGAAAAAACTTTGTTCACATTTGGACATCGCCATCTGCATCTGCATTTGAGTGTAATATTTGTGATTACGCTTTAAATGAATTGAATCGCCATCTTCAGAAAGGAAATCTACACCTTTTACAGACGATGCTATGTCTTTCCCGGACAAACTTGATGGACATTTGTATTCCACGGTGGATCTGCCGCAACATTTACAGACCAGAATGTTGTCCGGGCTCGCTCCTAGATACGGTAGCTCACCAGAAACACAT
>JAVTVY010057238.1:0-29958 GCA_036873755.1 Hanleya hanleyi | reverse complement strand
CTATAAACAATAACGAAATTTGGCTATAGTAATTATCTCCCTTAGGTAAAAGAACCATGACGTGTTTTGGACCACCTTTTCGCTCTCAAACGAAGGATTTCGACACTTAAAGAAGGATATCACGACATTCTAGACATGTTGAACCATACGCAAAGAGCAACTGAAACTGAGAATTGATTAATTAAGTTAATTAGTCAAAATCCGTGAGAAGTTCGATTAATGAAAAATGGAAAATTATAGACATACCTATCTTTGTGGTCTATTTGCGTGAAAATAAGAGAGATACTCAGTTCATGGAAAACTGGTTTATAATGAACCAAATCGTAAAAATGAGCAACTTGGAAGTGATTAAACATTCATAACAACAAAAACATTCAGGCCCGTACGCAGAATTTCTAGTGGGGGGGGGGGAGGGGTGCGATTTCATATAAAGCGGAACCAGCAATGCGCGCTACAAGCGCGCCACGCTAGGGGGGGGGGGGGCGGGGGTATGCACGAGATAATACATTTCTCAATTGTTTCCGGTGTAACCGTAGGGCGGACTACAAGTCACCCCCCCCCCTTTCGTACTTTACTTGACTGGTTCATGCTTAACAGAAAAAGTACAACAATATACTGATACTTACCAGTTTTGTATACCGGTAATGTCGACAGGAATATCCCTCACAACCGCGGAAATATGCAGTAAAGTCCTTCCTTATATGTATGAAAACAAGGAATGCCGGACATGAAACACCGAAGACCAGAAAGAGTTTTCGTCTTCAACAATTGGTCGACTATTTGTGCATTTAAAACGCATGAAATTGTGCTCATAATTATCATTTTAATTGGCCGTTAATTGACTTGCAGTACTCTAGCGGTACAAATTCAGGCAAATCCTAATTGTAATAGAACGAGAGTTTAAATATCTATTTTTTTTCTTTTGTGCATTCTATTCAAAATATCAAACACATTAATTTTGAAATTAAATTAACTAATGTGTATAAAATGAACAGCATTGCTAGGGGACATGTAGCTCGACCTCGACATCAATTACCGTCGAACAAACGGCGCGATGTGTTGCAGTTCCGCCCATTTATTTTGAGAAAACCCGCTAATCAAGTTACGTTCGTGCTATGAATGTAGATAACTATATAATGTCATTGAGTACTTCGATATACTTGTTTATGTGTAGCAAGATATATTTTGTCATTTTATAAAGTGATCGTAAAACAGTATTTCTTTATTTTGGGATTAAAGTGTAATAGTGTAGGACAGATTCTGGTGTTGAAAATTGGTCGAGTTCCATGCGGGATTCAGAGCAAGACACCCAACCGCCAGCATTATATATGTCGGCTATCGAAACCAGTGGGAAATGTTCGCATTCAAGACTACTGGTCAGCTATCTCCTATTTTTGTGGGAGACCCCTTGGCCGAGTGATTTAGATAGTCGGCGACAACAGCTCCATTTTATACCTTGCATGAAAATTGCCGATTTACCGATGTATAAGTAAACTATATCTTCTCTGATATATTTTTATTGATTCAGGTCCAATTTTACGATAATTTTCCGATTTTCATTGGAGTTTCTCAAGGGACCCTCCTCCCATATCGAGTGCGTTCCTTCACGAAATTCTGCAAAAGTCTCGGGAATTTCCGACTCTCGTAAAGAAGATAGTGTAATCCCAAAATAACGAAAATACTGTCATATTTGGCAGTCAAATGAACAGCTGAACTACAATTAATAACTTTGTGAATACCTGATGCAGTTGTTCTTAAAAAAGTTACAGTAAAACAGATACTGACGAACTATTTATTCATTAAGAAGATATGCTAAACCTATTATACCTATGTCCTGCTCTCCCATATTTTTAACAGAGTATAGTTTGTTCAGTTTGTATTTTAAAAGGAGTCTCAGTCACACATGATAAAAAGATAGCAATGTTCGCTAATTCACGACACAGTCAAGACAGATTGGATCAGTATTGAAAAAATATTGCTACATAATCAAACATACCCCCTTTAGCAGCCGCGAGTACGTTTTCGCCTAGATATTTGAATATGGTCCCCAGACGACGTCATAGAGTTGGAAAACTGCCATCTATCCCGCTAATATATAACTCAGCTTTCAACTGAAATTAAATGTAAAGTCATCTCAACATAAATGAGGCAGTTTAGAAAGCCCAAATCATTATTAAGAAATATGTTGCGGGTCATTTACACATAACCCCCTTTTCAAGACGGAGTAGATTTGTTGAACTGAAATTTGAATACAATCCTCAATTACATCATACGGTTGGAAGACAAAACAAAAATACTAACTTAAAAAAACACTGTTCAGTAATGTTGAGAATATATTACGATATTCAGATATATTTGGACCAGTAATAATAAGGATATAGCAACACACTTACACATACCTCCATTTTGGAAAGTTGACATTTGGATACGGCCCATAAGTACGTCATTTTAGGTTGAGATACAAAAACGAATCGTGGTTGTATATGGCAATGGCATAAATGCTGAATAAAATATAATGAATTTCAGACAGATAGGGCCATTATAAATAAAATATGGCAGTTCAATCACACATACACATTTTTTCAATAGGCAATATATTTTTTGATACAATTCCATTTGAAACCTCCAAACACACCATATGTTTGCGATACAACCACGATCTTAGGTATTAATACGAAGTTGCGCATCTGAAAACCCCTCGGCTCTGGGCGCCAGCCATTCATAATGTATTGAATTTGAATCAAGACTTCATGAACACCAATCAGTCAGGTGACAAATATACAGATTATGAAAAATTTTGCAATTAGAAATGGCCTCTAAGGTTTCCGTCCAATCAGAGAAACCGGTATTCATTACATAAGTCTCTTGATGCATCGATGATGTATACCAAATTTTACATCGAGCATTTGAAAGTTATCAGAGATAGAGATCATTAATGATTTCGCATAAATTAAAGATGGCCGCCCATCCTTCCCACCACTCAGAGGAACTGATGTAGTTATTCATTGCAAGTCTCTTGATACATCGATGCTGAATACCAAGTTTCATATCGAACACTCAAATGGTATCAAAGATATACATCATTAAAGATTTTGCATATATTAAAGGTGGCCACCAAGGTTTCCACCCAATCAGAAACACCAGAACTGTCATTTATCATAAGTCTATTGATGCATCGATGATGTGTACCAAATTTTATGAAAATTGAACGGTATCAGAGATAGAGATCTTTAATGATTTCGCATAAATTAAAGATGGGCGCCCATCCTTCTCGCCACTCAAAGGGACTGATGTGGTTATACATTGCAGGTCTCTTGATACATCGATGCTGTATACCAAGTTTCGTATACAACACTTGAATGGTATCAGAGATATATTTCATTAAAGATTTTGCATAAATTAAAGATGGCCGCCAAGGTTTCCACCGAATCAGGGAAACTGGTTTGGTCATTCCTTTGAAGTTTCTTGATGCATCGATGATCTATGCCAAGTTTCACACTGAACAGTGAAATGGTACCTGAGATACACAAGATTAATGATTTCGCATAAATAAAATATGGTCTCCAAAGTTTCCAACCAATCGGGTCCGGATTCAATAGGGTTCTGCGTCATGAGCATATGGGTGTGCAGTGCAAGTTTGGTGTGCCTAGTGTAAGTCGTTCTAAAGATGTCTTGTTAACGAGAAAGCTGTGATGGTTTCTCATAAATTAAAGATGGCCGCCAAAGTTTCCAACCAATCAGGTCGAGATTCAATAGAGTTGTGGGTCACGCGCATATGGATGTGCATTGCAAGTTTGGTGTGCCTAGGGTAAGTCGTTCTAAAGATATCTTGGTAACGAGAAAGGTGTGACGGACAGACGGACAGACGAATGGACGGACGGACGTGACGACGACAATACCCTTCGGCCAAATTTTGGCCGAGGGGTAAAAACCTTCGCGGGGTAACACGGAGCAATATTTTATCACGTTTACATAGATTGGTTCAATAATAAGGGAGTTATAGCAATACAAATACACCTATACCCCCTTTTTCCAAACGGGGGCATTTTTTTAGTTGACATTTGAATATGGTCCCCAAGTGATGTTTGTAAGTGACGTTATAAAATCGAGATACAGGAACAAATCTTGATAATATATAACTCTGCTATTATTAATGGTTAATATATGATACAGTTTAGGCAGATTAGACTAATAACAAAAAAGCTACGGTGATAAAAATAAACCTACCCCCACTTTGGTCAAAGTAAAAAGATTGTCTGAAGTGGGACAAACCTTCCGCTATATAAATGGGCTCCATTACCCCCCGGCTATCAGTTATAGTCTACATTCAGCAATCATGCAATGCATAAGATGTATTTTTAGAACTCTCACAACATCATGTAGGTTTACAAAAATGTAATACAGTGGGGTTGACTGCAGTACTCTCATATTAAAAATACATTGAAAGTTGAGCCAGGTCAGCTTTTGCAAGGCCTTAATTGATTATCTAACCAAATTATTTAGGATTAACAATATAATGGAAATGTTTTGAAAATATGGGTGCTTGAATTCTCCAAAAGTATTTTGGGGTTGAATATTCATTATACTGGCCAGACAGATTGTCATGTAAACCACTGAATCAAGTGCAGTGACTTTTCTCCCCAGAAATCAGGTCTTTGAAATATAAGCATGGTAAATGAATGGCAGGTTGCCTATCACAAACTGGACTGACTGAAACTTTTGTCGGTGGTTTGAGAAACTTGAGTATTAGCATAACAATTGGGATCCGGAGTTTATATAGTGTCTTGATTTCGGAGACTGAACATTGGAACTCCAACACAAGCCCGATGACAAAGCCTGGTCAATTAAATTTGCACATCAAGAGTACAAAATTATGTTACATTTGTAATTTCAATGGAGGATTAAATAAAACTTTCTAAATTTTCAGAATTATCCATCATATCTTTGGTGTTTGGATGTTTTGCAATGTTTTAATTATAGCATTGTCTTGCCATGTTATACAACTTTGACATGGCCGAGAAATTTTGTGAAAATATTTTCTAGTATTACGACTATAAATGGCAAAAAAAAGGCTTGTCTTCGTAAAGTTGCAAGAATGGATGCCATAATAAATGCATATTCTACATTAATATCCTATCAACGCTCTTCAATAATTGCACATTAATAAGCGCCAACCCTACAATTCTTTCTTCAACAAGTTCTTTTGGTCGAACTTAACAGTTATTTCGTGCGCACGACTTAACAGTTATCTCGTGCACACGACTTACAAATTATCTGGCGTGCATGAATTAAGTTGATGCGTGGTCACGGCTTAGTAAAAATAATAAATTGCGTATCCCTTTTACGACTCCGAACAAAACTTTAAGAAACAACTTTACTTTAGTCGTGCCAACAATAAGCCTTTTCCATAACTGACCACAGGAGCACTGAGAGAAATATCACCATATTGTTTGAAATATGTGCTCCAGTATTGTGACCTTTCCAAATATCAGTGAAGACTTTCTCGTTTCTAGGTACTAGTACCATCTGTGCTTATAACGATTAGGCCATACTTATATTCTGAGACCTTATTGCGAAAGTCTTGCACACAACAAGCTCTGATCGAATGGTTCGGTTATATATATATATGAGGTAATATTTTGTCTTCCAGGTGCTGGAAGTAGCTGGTTGAGGCGTACTGGTATTTACGTTTATTGCAGTCATTTCCTGTCTGCATGGGTAAGTAAACATTCTGTGTTTGTAATACAGTCTTATCTTTCTCCTTTTAGTAGCCACCAAGAAACCACACAGTCACATGGCATTGGTGTCCTATTAGATACCAACTGCTTGATTGTATCAACATGCTTACTGGGCTGATACTCACTGATTGTATCAAACTGCTCACTGGGCTGATACTGACTGGTTATCTCAATCTGCTCATTGGGCTGATGCTGACTTGATTGTATCAACCTTCTCAATCAGTAGATTCTGACTGATTGTATCAACCTGCTCACTGAGCAGATACTCACTATTGTATCAACCTGCTCACTGGGCTGATACTGGAATGAAATTTTGAGAATATAGTAAACAGTCAATTGGAATATTGTATCTCAGTCGTGAAACTGTGTGACTCATTTTTTAGTAAATATATTGTTACGTTCAACAGCTTCTCACCAATACAATTACTAATCAATACATGCCACTGTCAACAAGACTTAACGAAGTCGTGGTTCAAGTCAATTTACATCTGTCCTTAAGCATCCTCATGTCGGGCAGAATTACCTAGCTTGGCTCTTGGGGTTTGGCAGTCTGCATTTTTCGTGCAATCACATGCTTCTGTGCATGATCATTCGTCCTGTAGGATAAATCTTTTAGACGGCGACATGGCATCTTACAACGACATACCTTACACTAACTCTTATCACCTCTCTAGGTTCTTCTTCAGGACGGTGTACAAAACCCTATCTGAGATGCTCGAGCATTGTTTTTGTTTTTTTTGCCAGTTCTGCCAGACATTTGTAAACATCCTACAGAAGATGGATTGAAAGTTGGTTCGCTAAGTTAGTTCGCTGTATATCTTCGAAGGGACTGGCAGAATAACAAGTACCTTACGTCATATGCTTTACTACAATCATCTCGTTCTTTTAGTAGTATTCAATAATGAGACAGTATCTGTATGAGACAGATAAGTAATTATGTCTCCCCCAACTATGTTGGGGGAGACATCTAGTGTTTGTGCTGTCTGTCTGGATGGATGTCTGTCTGGTTGGATGGATGTCTGTCCGTCCCCTTGGCTTGTCTGCAAGATATCTTGAGAACTACTGGATGGAATTTCACCAAACTTGGATGGAAGCTTCATTGGGATAGCCCCCTCATTTGATTAGGTTTTGGTGTGTGTGTGTGCATTCATCCATGCCCAGTGTCCGTCCGTCCGTCCATCTACTTGTACATGTATATACAGGCCTTGTCTGCAAGATATCTTGTGAACTACTGGACGGAATTTCATCAAACTTGGATGGAAGCTTCATTGGGACAGCCCCCTCATTTGATTAGGTTTAGGTGTGTGTGCATGCGTTCATCCGTGTCCGATGTCCGTCCGTCCGTCCAGGCGTCCATCTAATTGTACATGTATATACAGGCCTTGTCTGCAAGATATCTTGAGAACTACTGAATGGAATTTCACCAAACTTGGAAGGAAGCTTCATTGGGATAGCCCCCTCATTTGATCAGGTTTTGTTGTATGTGTGCATGCATTCATCCGTGTCCAGTGTCCGTCCTTCCGTTCATCTACTGGTACATGTATATACAGGCCTTGGCTGCAAGATATCTGGAGAACTACTTGACGGAAGTTACCAAACTTGGATGGAAGCTTTATTGGGATAGCCCTCTCATTGTATTAGGTTTTGGTTTGTGTGTGCATTTGTCCATGTTCGGTGTCCATCCGTCTGTCCATGTACTTGTACATGTATACGTATATACAGGCCCTTTCTGCAATATATCTGAAGAACTACTAGACAGAATTTCACCAAACTTAGATGGAAGGTTCATTGGGATAGCCCCCTCATTTGACTAGGTTTGGGTGTGTGTGGATTTATCCATGTCCATCGTCCGTCCGTCCATCTAATTGTTCATGTTTATACAGACTTTTTCTGCAAGATATCTGGAGAACTACTCGACGGAATTTCACCAAACTTAAATGGAAGCTTCATTGGGATAGCCCCTCGTCTGATTAGGTTTTGGTGTGTGTGTGTGAGCGTTCGTTCATGTCCATCCATCCGTCCATCTACTTGTACATGTATATACAAGCCTTGTCTGCAAGATATCTGGAGAACTGCCCCACGGAATTTCGCCAAACTTGGATGGAAGCTTCATTGAAATGGCCTTATGATCTAATTAGGTTTTGGTGTGAGCTAGTGCTTGCGTGGGTCCATGCAAAATGTGCTTATCTGTCTGTCCAATTTTTGTTCACTCCATATCTTGAAAACTAATGAAGGCAGATGCATGAAACTTCTATACGGTACAGCATGTATACTATAGGTGTGGCTCTTGTATGTTTTGCATCTTTCCTATAATGTGATCAGTTTCGAAATAGTTGATGCTTCACAATTACATGTATTTCACATTGGTTGGACGCTGTAGATGTCGGCAATCCACTCATTGCTATATAAATCCCGAATCCCCACTGGGTTACTGCAACAATGAAAATCGCCTCTTTGTAATTAATATTTTTAGATGCGCAGCTTTGTTTAGGATACTTATTGCTACATTCATTTTATAGCACTTTCCCTTAAATTATGTGCCCACTCAAGGCAAGGTGGGAGGTTGGGGGAGACGTATGTTTTTGCTTAAAAAAATAACTAGCATAGGCTTCATGCCGGAGCGGCGACTCAAGGGTCAAAGCGGAACCTCTAGTTTATTACCTGTATATGGTAGGATTCTGCTGGTGGACTATTAATCCCCGAGTCCCGCCCTCTGTACATGTCACTCGACAAATATATGTAGGCTTATTGTTTTGGTGAGAAATTTAAGCCGTACGACGTCGGACATTACAAGTTAGTTTTCCTAGGTTTCTTGCATTCACCAGGTTACCCCATGTTAAGACGTTTACTCCATCAGACGTCCATGATGCTCATCCGTTAACATCAGATGAGTTGTTGGAGCTGATCTGTCATCACAGTTCCCGAGCTAACGTATCTAATTCCGCTTAAGCCGGTGCTAGGGGTCGTTTGGATACTTCATAGTCTCCACACGAACATCTGCAATAAAAGCGCGGCTGATATACTAAGGCTACGTCCGAGAATCCACCGTATTTTCGGATCTGAATGTTAGGCTGCTTTTCAGTCACCAGACGTCGTCAATTTTTCCCACCTCTTGCATATCGCTTCATATCTTTAGTGCTGCAGTTCATTCCCACATATTGCGTGGAAGGCTTTCTTCTTGCTAATCCATTCCAGACATCAAACTTTTGAAGTGGCACCCAGTCAATGTATTGAACAGGTCACAGCATCACGTGATAGCTATGGATCAACTCAGCAATCACATTGCGTAAGGATTTCCTTTTGACAATTCCCGATATTGAACTGTTGGAAGTCCGACCCGGTCGTTGCCTAACTGCGGATAGAGGATCACATAGATGTGGACTCAAATCAGCACTCCACTTTGTGTATGGGAAGTATCTTAGCTCATCTTTAACCCCAGTGCAGAACCACAGTTTATGAAAGCCGGGAGTGTTAACGAGGGTAGTACACGATACCGCTACAGCAGTACCAGGAGAGTGGATCATCAGCATGGCCATAAGCCATTTATGAGCATGTTTTGCATGTAACATTATTCTAATATCTGCTTTCTGCTGGTCTGATATCACCCTCACGTTGTCTAAAATATTCCTCTACTGTTTGCTGCGAGTTCGTGAATGGGATACTTGCGGTCAGCCGATCTAGTCACCCATTCGCTCTTGTGTACACTGCCATAGTCATATAGTGAGCTTTGCAAAATCTAACTATAAACCTGACAGAGATCCTCAGGAATACGTGTGGAGAAATGGGCTTCTCCAGAAGCTAGCGAAAATAGGAAGGTGCCCGGGAAACTTCCGTCATCGGCCCCAGGGATGTCAGCAGCACACGTGTTGATGTCATGCTTTCGGTGCAGATATTGAAGGCTGTGGTAGGTCAACATTCGGTGAGATGTCTGCCAAACACTACAACGTTTTTACGGCCCCATTACGTCGGAATGTGTGTAGTGGATTGATATGATCACCCACTGTCTCAGAGATCAAAATCCTTGGCTCCGCAGCACCAATTCATAAGGAGTGTTCGATATACATTGTCAATCCAAAACAAAGACGAATCGCATTGGTGAGAATTGGTGCTACATGGCACAAGAGAATCTACAAATGAATCTGCAAATCGTTCTAGGTGGTGGTCTCAGCAGGGATGGAAATAAGCTTATTCTTTTGATCACCGGACAACGTGAGGATGTCTGATCACGGAGAAGCTGAGATTAGAATACTGCTACATGCAGAACACGCATCACATGATCAAAACCAACTTGATTATGTCGCTTCACTCTCATGACGCTCATGTAGATGTATCACACATTTCAACAGTCTCGGCTGTCAGGAACTGCCGAACTGGGGATAAGGACGCGCTAAGATACATTCTCATACACAAGGTGGTTGATGAATTGATATGTGATGCTCTGCCCGTATTCCATGCAATGGCCGAGTGGGATTTCAATTGGCAAAAGGAAATTCTTCGACACAATATATTGGAGTTAACTGCATCAGAACACCAGGTGGACAGGTATAAAGCTGCCTAATCCAATCCATTTTCTAGCGGAAGTCACTGAATGCCAGACAGAACCTGCTGAAGCATCTCAGATGATGTTCTACTCATACGATCTGATAGAGCTGATATTACTCTACAGGAAAGTCTCCCCCGGCACGTCACATTCAGACCCGAGAATACGGTGGATTCTTGGAGGTAGCCTTAGTATCTCAGCTGCGCTTTTATTGCAGCTGTTCATGTGGAGACTGTGACGTATCCACACGGCCCCTGGCATCGGCCAATCTGATTAAAGCTAATAACCGCTCCTCTGTCGGACATGTCGCTAATTATGATCTTGGACAGTCCCTATAACAAATCCGTCAGATGAACTCCGAATCAAATAGTTTCCGGGTCAAATAGCCGCCCAATGAGACGCCTCGTAGTATAGCGTGTCGGCTTCTCTCCTAATAGTAACGTTGTTGTTGCGATGCAGTTATGAACTGATGTTATGAAACAAAATAACCGTACCTATATATCCAGCAGTGCAAGAAATATCCCTTGATCTTTTCACCTGGTCTGTTATTGAAGAAAGCAAAGGGGAGCAAATAATAATCTTCGGTGATCGTTTATGGACTGGAGTCGAGAGCAAGACCTTCGTCAGCCGCCTGCATGGGTTGGATTTTCTGCGCCTCGTCCGTACACTCGGCAATATAAAGATTTCCCGTAGCCGGTAGGAAGAACGGCTGTACTGTGTCTTTTACGTACATGTAGCATGCAAGAAAGCATCAGCAGTTGCTCCTGCTTTAATGCGGGAACGTCAAATTCATGGCACACCATAATTTTTGATCTCGCCTTGAACTTTGCCGCCACTCAATATAGGCACCCTTCGCCTGTCGAAGTTGGACTGTGATTGGTCGCCAGTCTGACATGCGCGACAGATGTAAGATAGAGACTGCCCCAGATCTTAATTAGCGACATGTCAGATAGAGGAGCGGTTATTAAGACTGAGTTTTAATCAGCTTGGGCATCGGCTTAAGCGGAATTAGATACGCTCAACACGGGATAGACATGCCGTAAATGCAAGAAAATCCAGAAAAACCAATATGTAATGCCCGACATCGTACGACATAAATTTCCCACTAAAACAATAAACCTACATATATTTGTCGGATGACATGCACATAGGTCGGGCCTCGGAGACTAACAGTCCTACGGCAGAATCCTACCATATACAGGTAATAAACTGGAGCGATATGCAAGAGCCTGAAGAGGTGAAATACAAGTGTCAGATCCGCCATTCAGTAGCCAACCCTCGTCCATTAAAATTTCCACGTCTCTAATGTGAAATTAATAAAAGCAAGAAAAACATCGAATCAGGAATAATATATGAACACTTGCCGAAGATAAGCGTTCAACAGTTTTCAATGATGCCGGAAATATATTATGATTATCAGTGGTCACGTATTCGTGTGCATGGGTGCTGGTTGAACTGGGTTTTAAGGGACAGCGAATAAGCTGAGAAAGTATGTTATTATAAAAGGATCTATTTTTTTCAAATGATGTTTCTTCTTGATCTTATGCAGTTATCTATTTTTCAGGGTGATCGCATGTGGTCATTTGGGGTTGGTCTCTTTCTGATAGAATTGGCTCCGGAGTCTTTGCAGCTTACCGCCATATATGGTTTGTGTAATGGTGGTGCTGTTCTATTATTCGGAGCCTTAGTCGGTGACTGGGTAGATAAGAATCCACGTTTAAAAGGTATGATCACACTCTAGTCCATATTATTGAGATATTTCAATAGATTGACATACGTTGTTTGACTGTGTCTGAACATCTTCGCCTGAACCCTTCTGTGTGTATGGACCGGACACTGAAATGTATGGCTGAATTTCACCAAATCTTTCATGAACTGATTATGTGAATGTATGAAAGAACTTTCTTGAGTAGATTTACTGTAGTCCCCAACCTCCAAACAGCTCGACATGGCGCGAGAGGAGACAACACTGTTTGGTAGGTTCCATGAAATAATTCGTCCAGTCCGACATTTTATAACCATTCACCATTTTAAATAGAAAGCTCCCGATCAAATCGGAAGAATAGCCATTTCCGAAAAGCGTGTGATCTCTCCAATGAGCTCTATGGAAATCATCCTGATTTTACCATTACATAAGCTCCTCGCAATTTTAAAAAAATAACTCATTGAGAACCTATTTTAGGAAAATTAGTTTGAGCAACAAACTACTTTATTTTGGGGAAATATGTGTTGGTACGTTGCACATTATAGACTGATAACCCCTGTCTATATTACTGGCAAATAATCCTGGAATAATTGATCAATTCATTACTGTAACTATTTTGCGAGGGCTCTTGGTGCTCTGCACCAATACGCCTCTTGTGAAACATGAAGATAAACTCTTTCCGGGATCCATGTGCAAAGCTACAAAAAGTTAACCAGTTGACCAGAAATATTCATTCTTTTGTACCTGGACATGCATCTTTCCTTCAGCTGCTAGACTGACTCTTATAGCCCAGAACATATGTGTAATCCTTGGCGCAGTGGTGGTATCTTTGCTGATCTTCTTCAAGACACCGATTGAGAACCTATGGGAAGGATGGCTCACAACACTTTGTCACGCGCTTCTCATTCTCTTTGCCGTCATTGCTCAACTCGCCAGCGTTGGAAACACCATCTCGATTGAGCGTGATTGGATCGTGGAAATTTGTGGGCGAGATACACATAGATTAACAGGTGAGAGGCCTGGAGCGAACACCACAGTTTCGAAGGAATGACCCTTCTCATGTTAAAGGCAGACCAACCGTACTTGACCACATGAGATTTTTCCCCCCCCTTTTGAGTTGTTGATATAGATAGCTCTATCCTATTTGGCATTGTCGGTCCTTTGAACGGATATATGCGAATCGACGACTGTGTTCGCCTAGAAAGCTGCTGAGTCAGAGAGTATCTTTTGAACAGCCTCAGTTATTATCATTTTAACAGCCTCAGATATTATCATTTTAACAGCCTCAGTTATTCCCCTATTCTAGGCGTTAAAATCATGCCTAATTTATGTTAGGAATATTTGACAAAAATTGGCAACACGACATTTCTGTACTTTTCTATCATTTGCTCACCCGGCAAATAGAGATAAGTCAGTGTATTTTTTTTCTGTTGGAAAATGAACCGAATATGACCATTTATCTAATTGTTTATCTAGGAATGATTAACCAAAATTTTAGGGGATTGTTCGGGCATTCCCAGGCAGTTCTCTCTGAGAATATAATCTCTGAAGTGATCCTTTATAAAATGTCCTGTTCCGAGAACTGGATTGATAAACCCTAATGGTTATTGAACAAAACCTCATAGGCAATTGTCGTAGCTAGTGTCATGCAAGCGGTCAACAGTTTTCAATAATACCGGAAAGCTTTCTTGTATGAGTAGTATATCTCAGTCACGCGTCTATTGAGACTGTTCATACATAACGAAGATCGGGTTTTACATGATAAAGCCCACATATGGGTCATTTCATGTTGAATGAACAATAGTGCATTATAAAAGACAATAAAACAAAGACTAGAATAGAAAATTAGATCAACAAGGAATACAACCCCCACCACCCTTTCCACATGCATGCTATGTAACTAGTAGAACATACATTAGGCATAAATGTGTGTGTGGGAAGTGTCGACATGACGCCCATTTTTTGTATTTCTCGCTCATCGTGCTGTTTTCGAGGGTTTTTTTCCCCACAATGTTATTTCAACTTCTTACTGCCTTGTGCATGCTTTGAAATCCACATCACTCTATCCTATTGTAGTTGATGATGGTTAACCTTACATACCGTACTGTAAATCCGCTATTTTTGCAAAATCCTTTCACACGCGAAAAATAAATGCACGCAAAAAAAGCATGTGTTACAGTATATGATTACCATTATTATTTTGTCGTACAGATATGACGGCAACGTTGAGGAGGATAGACCTCGTCACTAAAATCGTCGCTCCTATCGCTACGGGACAAATCATGGCTTACGGGTCGCTGTCCTCTGGTGCCATCTTCATTGCCGGCTGGAATCTGGTGTCTGTGTTCGTGGAATACTTCCTGATATGGAAGGTGTATGTGTCAGTGCCAGCTTTGGCGGTCAAAGAACAATATGTGAAGACGATTATTCCTGAAGGTACGCTAGTCTATACTAGCTCATAAGATTGACGTCTGCCAAAACAGAATCATTATCCATTTTTCTAACTGTTCCACGGTGGATAAGGTCTGACCAAAATATGAGCCTATCAGATCCAACAGTTGGACGACGCAGAATGCTCTTTGAGCTGGAGATTATGCCTGTAGTATCCTCAAGCTATTCTGCTAAAAAAATGTAGGATGACATCCATTTTATATTCAAATTTCACACGAAGTATTTACTATTTACTTCTGTTTCATATGGTAGATTAAACAAAATATTTTACAGTGAGAAATAAGCCCAATGACCTTTAACACGATACAAACCCATCTCATTACTCATTAAAGTGACAGAAGATATAGAGAGAATTAAGGTTTAATGTCTCGTTCAGCAATATTTGGGCTATATAGCGGCGATCAAACAAAATTCTAAGTACTCGAGCCAATAACTGACTCCCTATATTTCGTTATTCGTCTGAGCCTGACGAGTTATCACGGAATGATTAAAACACATTCTCACTGAGAACGTGAAAAAAGAACGTGATCTACACCCTTCCACAGTTGCTTTTTTTCAAATGGTTGTCGTCGTTGATGTAAAGAAGTAAAATATATTTCTACAAGAATATATTTATTTTCCACCATTTCAAATACCACAATGCCAGTGGTTATGATAAAAATAAATTTTGGGTAAAAATTAGCGATATATACCCATCCCTCCTTTATCTGCTGTTGAATCAGACAGTAGATTTGAGGGATGGGCACACTGTCCATCTGACTCAATATTTTTGGGTATAGACGTGACAAACCCAAACAATTTGAGTGTGTCACTCGAATCTGACTCAAATTTATTCGATTTTTAGCCAAATAAATTGGGTCAAAATCGAATTTGAGTCAAAGGTTTTGTGTCCGTCACGTCCATACACCAAGATATTGAGTCATCTTTCTAACAGTGTACATATGGCTAATTTATACCTAAAACTATATTTTATTATATCCACTGGTTTTGTGTTATCTGAAATGGTAGAAAATAATTATGTTCGTTTAGAAATATTTTTGATTTGTTTACAACAACAACGGCAATCATTTGAAACCCAGATGCCAGAATGTTAGTCAGTTTTCTATCTTTCACCTAGCCAAGACTAAGATTTTCAGTACGGGCTAGTTGGAATTTCGTCTTGGCCTTTCTACTAGCTGCCATGGATATGCGATACGGTAAGTTTCTAGACTCGTACCTTGCCCCAGACTCGCGGACATCTTGCTATCAGCGTATCACTGATTGGCGGATCAAATTTTCTCTGATTTCAAAATGTATTTACGTTTAAAGAAACCCTATAATATCTCCACATTGCTGATTTATGACGACCAGAACTACATCGCAGTAACTTTTGCGATGAAATTTAGCTATTTATTTCTAAGAAATTAACGTTTGTGCACATGCTCGTCTGATGTCATGGTCCAGATCTGGACCGGTTACGTCACTCGACCAGACAGATCAGCCAGTCGCTGATGGCAAGATGGCTATACTCATCGCTTGTCCTAAGATCTTCGTGAATCTGGGTGCAAGGTACGAGCCTAGCCTAGGTCAGTATTTGCATACGAACAGTTGCATTTTAATTATTCCTTGCTGATGTTAGTAATCATCTTCTAAATTCCACAATGTATGGCATTGCGTTTTGCAGAAAGTACACACATTGAAAATATAATTGGGACAGACGTCGACCGCACTACAGGAGAGCGACCGGAGATACCAACGAGGGGAGATAACTCTCGCAAGAACTGTTGTTACACAATGTTTGGCACCTGCATCACTTTGGTGAAAGGATGGCAGATATTCATGAAGTACAGAGTGGCATATGCTTGCATAGGTCTCGCTTGTCTGTATATGACCGTGTTAGGCTTCGACAACATTACTACAGGTAAATTACGCTCATTTATTGCAATGGCCGTAACCATGATTTTATGTGGGGAGATTTACCTCAACTCGATAAGGGGTTCGCTGTATGAGAAAAGTGACAAATAGGGGGTTCGCTTCAGTTTGAAAAGAGCATTTGTATGAGAAAATAATATATGTTTTCTAAAAGGGTGGTTGGCCGGAACCCCCCAATTATTTTTCGTACTCCTTGAGCTAGGGAACTGAAACTTACCGCACTACCAGAAAATGTTTTAAAAAATCCAAAATGGCCGGTGTGATGACGTCACAGTGACGTCATTTTCAAAAACGGCATTTTTTGGTCGAATTTTTGGTCAGATTTTCTGAATTTTGTATTGATGCAATTTCTTCGCAAAAGCTGCATGATAAATTAGTAAATATTAATGTGATTCACTTTTCATCTCGGAAATGCAGAAATTTTGAAGAAATATGACAAAAACATCACTTTTCTGGTACCCCACGTGACCGCCATCTTGAAGTTACCCATGATCCGCTGTTCGTGGGGTTATGCAAATAGGCTCAAAATGACCCCAATATGATAAACTATAAAGTCAAGGAATTTCAGCTCTTCATTTTTTTCGTTCCGGAGATAGCGTAGAAAGTTTGGTGGGGGGGGGGAGGCATTTTGTCCCCCCCCCACACAGGCCTGGTAAGGATAAAACTGACGTAAACAGCGTCAATAGACGTTTGAAACTGGGGTTTGTCGTATACATTTGTCGATTATTTAATATATATAAATTATGGCACGTTGAATCAAACAGAGGAAAGCTTAATTTCAAACGTCAGTCCAAAAGCCGCGGAGCACATTTGAAAATGGGGGGCTGAACTCTATATCGGCCATGTTAAATGCTGGACTCAAAAAATGAGTGTTTTTTGTTCCCATGCTTTCTTGCGATTGGGAGACATCAAAATGGCTCGTTGCATAAGTGTGCGCAAAATATGTTTGTTTCTGGTCAATAAATGTGGTCTATGTAGTCTTTATCGCTTCTTGTAAAATTTCAAATGTATCCTTTGATAATTCTACTTTTCAGGATATGCATATTCACAAGGGATGTCAGAGTCTATCCTTGGTATACTCACGGGGGTCGGTGCCGTAATCGGGATCGGCGGGACCTTCATGTATCCAGTATTTAAGAACAAGGTCGGACTTGTAAGAACAGGGTTGTTTTCAATGGCCATTCAAACAGCGTGTCTCACATTGTGCGTTGCATCAGTATGGGCACCAGGAAGTCCATTCCAACAGTATGAAATTGCGGGCGGACCAGTCAGCTATCAGGTTACAACAGATGGACAGGCACAAAATTGGAACATCACAGGGCAGGGGAAATCGGTAATGAACGGGAACTTCGTGATTTGGAATTAGACTGGAAGGAAGAGTATACTGGGGAATTTATCACCGCCTTTTCGGAACAAATATTTAATGACGATCTCGGGAATTCAACAAGTAACAACACAAGAAACTCTACCATATTTACTCCTGACTCGTACCTTTCTCTAGGACTACTCATGGGCGGCATTGTGACTGCACGATTTGGTAAGTTCTAATTATCATAATTTCACCAATCATTTGACTTGTAAGCGCATGTACTTGAATCACAGTCACACATTACTTCGCCTTATTCGGCGGTTAGTTCAGTTGTTTATTTGTAACATTCGAAACTGTCACGCTCATACGAATTAAGAACGGAATAAACTAAAGTACAAGCTTCTAATCCGCCAGTCATTATTCAGGCGTCGTCAATTAAAGAATTTCTGCGTCAGTAATTCAAATACCTAATTCATATAACACCATTAGTACCAACTTAACAATCATAGTATACATAAAAATAGGCTAGTTTCCTGAAAGAGAGAAGCGGTCAACAGTTTTCAATGATGCCGACAATCATCATGATGTTCCCAAAATATCAAGTCGCATCGCTGCTCAGTATTCTTAAACCATATGATTTTCGTTAGTCGTTATCTAGAGTAGGATGTATCTCAGTCACACTTTGAGTGTGACTGTTCATAATCTCGCATCTTGTCACCCGTTTTATTTCTCTAGTCTGAGGATTTTGTAGAAGGGCTGTCACATTGGCCTATTTGAGACACCTATCATCATTAATCGCCTGTAAATTGAACACCATAAATGTTCAGCAATTTTGGTTAACAACATGCTACAAAATAGCAAGGTCAGTCATCAAATGTACCCGTCCTCATCAATGAATCATAACAGAAATTCTGCGATTGGCTGGATGTTCTTTCACTTTCATCCACAAGCCAATGAAAATACCGGATTTTTGTTTGAATATTTGAATTGACCAATCACGTGTTGCAAATCTGGAGCTTGACTTTCCATAACAATCCATTACGTTTTACAGGGTTGTGGATAACTGACTTGTCAATCACACAGCAAGTCTTGGAAACAGTGGATGAAACCGAAAGAGGAACGTTTAGTGGTGTACAGAACTCTATTAACATGATGATGGATTTGATTAAGTTCGCCATGGTTGTCGCAGTGCCGGAGCCCGAACAGTTCGGCTTCCTCGTCATCATCTCCTTTGGCTTCGTAGCTATGGGCAATGTATGGTATGCCGTGTATTCCCGGAAGATCCGTAACCATATTTTACCTTTCCATAAATTCTTCAGATCATACGTGTCCAGTAAGAACGGATTAATAGAGAAAGCGGAATATTTTCATTCGAGTGAATGGGCCAGTGCAAAAGTGTCCACCCGGTGAGATTGCTGCTAAACACTGTCAGAAGCAATGGGTTATATTGACCAGATATTTAAGGGTATAGACGTGACGGACCCAAAGATTTGGGTCAAATTTCATGTTGATCCATTTTGACCCAGATATTTGGGTCGTTTGGGTCCAGATATTTTAGGTACGTCATGTCTATCATTCTGACAGTGTATTCATCAGTAGTTCACATTCCGTCCATCATTCAATCGAGTGATACGGCAATGTATTTCACACTTATAATGGGCAGTTCCCACTATAGTTCAAGTTAATCCCTGGACAACGCTGTCTGTTCCCAATGGCAGCGGGCAGTGCACAGACACCAGGCTGGATGCTAGAGCTGCGGTTCGTTAAATGATATCTCCTCCTGTCTATAACCAAGAATATATTCTTAATTAATGATAACTGGTGTATTTGTTACCTGAAATTGCCAAAATTATCACGAAAGTAAGCTTATTGGTCCTTTTCTGGAATTGTAGGAATATTGTATCCATATTATCATATTTACATCAGTTATCAATAGTTGAAAAAACCCGCTTCATGTTATAAACATAGGGGAGACATCATGAGAACAACCCGCCCACGTTGTAGCCCACGTGTTGCGTACCAGTGTCGCCGACACCAGACCGAGACAGCATTGTCTGCGGATTAATGTGGAAAGACCCCATTATTTAAACTCTGGCGTTGTTTACATTTCACGGATATATCAGTGACTCCAAAATGAATGCACATCCGCTCCTGATTTTGTGCCCGTCACTTTAAATATAAAGGCATCATAATACAGATAACAAATAAAGTTACTCTTCAAAGATATAACTATGATACCTTGTTAAGCCTTTCTTTGTCAGTTAAACTGATTATTTATAACGTTATTTTCGTGATTGTGATTATCTGCAAACAGTTTGAATATAAGAAAAAGTTAAATACTATTTATATGATTTTTTCATGTATATGCTTCAAAACCAGAGTTATTCCCTATGTTTTCTGAGTTAACAAATGGAGCATGGGTCAGTCCATTTAACAGTGTCTACAGCTACAAAAAGCACACGAACCTATAATTTTTTCTTTCTTTTTTTCATATTACACAATTATGAATGCAACAACACACATTATTCAAAAAGTTAATTACTTTGATTTACCAGCTGCGGACATCCTTAAAGAATTTCCCTGTCCAAATCTAAATACCCAATTCGTATAACAGCATTAGCAGCAAATGAAACTAAAATAATAGCATGAATAACAAAATAAGCTGATTTCCTGTGAGAGAGAAGCGGTCAACAATTTCAGTGATGCCGGTAAAACATCATGATGTTTCAAATATCAAATCCGTATGTCCTTTACTATGTCATTAATATATCGATTATACACAGCGAGAAAATCGTTTGGAAAGCGTTTGGTGAGTGAGAAGGATCGGGCTTTAAAATGGTCCATCTTCACCACCCTTTAAATGTTGCGTTTAATTTGAGAACTTTAATGCGAAACCTCTGCGGATGAAAAAAGCTTTTGGTTTCCCGTGAAGAATGTTGTTATTTCTTCCACCATCCATCAGTCTTCCAATATAGTCTCACAAATATCAGTTAAACAACCCAATAATATCAGTTAAACAACCCAATAATATATAGAGCAAATCCTGCAAGGAAAGATTTTCTTTTATGTCAACCCTGGCCTGAATCTCACTGTGATGGCTCTCATACTGGCAGCGTCCGGTCTTACCATCTTCTGCCCGGATTGAGAGCTCTCACTCTACGAACATTTTATATTTTCCCAACTTTGAACTGTTGTTTGCATCTGGCGCTGAAAAATCTGATCTGTTCCCATCTGCTACCAGTAAAGCGAGGCTGAGATACACAAACGTCATTCGTGGAGTTTGGGTACAACGTATTCAGCGTACAACGTATACAGGATATCAGCATGTGAGGTCATGTGACCCCCTCGTCAGGTTCCGCCGCTATATATACCTACCACCATTTCTTGTTATCGTTGAATGGTTTTTGTATATGATGAGATTCTTCTCATTACCCCAACTTGACGTTGAACCCACATAATAATTTGCCCAACCACCTGGAATCATTCTGGCGGCAGATTTCTGATTAAAAGCGTTTATTCCGGGAATATTAACGTTCTCACCTCATCTGAGGCTAGTATACTAGAATTCCCGTTTGTAAATCCTGTATCAGCGCATGCGCCTTACCGGTCGGTTCGACAGGACTATGGACCCGAAGTTACTGATCACCATTCTAAACTGGGCCCATACAGCACAAATCAACCAATGCACCATTATCCAGCACCCAACATCATTATTCAACATCTACAAATATCACAGATTTTTGACCAGACATTTTATCATTTTTTTCTCTTTCCCCAAAACACAACATCAAACAGAAATGCACATCACCTACATCAAAATACAAAATACATAAAAATTCCAATCCCACAAAACTCTAACTATATCCAAGCTGCAATATTGAAGGCAACCAGCAGGTAAGTATGCCCGCTAAACTGGCCCTCTAACCAACCTATACAATTCTGTTCATTTTTATTCCCAATTGTTGGAATTAAAAAAATCAACCCACAACATGTCAGAAAACGCACACAATTCTCAAAAGGGACGCGAACTCTCACAAAATTTTAAACTGGAGTAACACCGCTCCATTCGAGATAAATGTGCCCAAAAACGATCTGACGAAAGTTTGGAAGTCACCAATGTTCCAGCTTTCGTCACAACGCACGGTTCGTTTTTGGCTTAATTCACGTTGGCACAGAGCCTGTCAACCATTGCTGTATCGTCCTAGTTAATTGGAGCGATATGCAAGAGGTGGAAAAAAAATAACGACGTCTGTCCAATGAAAAGCAACCATGTGACTCTACTGGAAAGCTTCCCTAGCTCGACACCTCACATTCAGACCCGAGAGGATTCTCGGATGTAACCTTAGTATCTCAGTCGCACTTTTTTGTGAAATAATAACTAACGAAAGCCGCCAACTCGTCGAAAAGTTTAAAATGGCGACTGCCTACGTGACACGAGAACATTACTTCAGAAATTCGCTGGAAGCTCTAATTTTCACAACATTCCGTTTATAAAGTAGCACACTTCAAGCTTATACCAACCCTACCGTAAATACGAGTCAAACAAATTTATCACAAATTATCGAAATCTCGAAATGGCCACCGATCTTGACACTGAATTTATTTCACCATACAGCACAAATCTGTTAAAAAATCGCAAATCTACGCTGGATACTTTGCTTCAGACACCTAATTATATTAAGTAAAAGCTGTACACACAGTGTGTAAGCCTGTCCGGCTGGGATATATTTATGACGATGGAACTGTACGTCTTCCTGACGCAATCGCTGATGACACACACAAGCAATTTTCATCTTGGCAACATTTCAACTCGATAGGAAGACAAGCAGAAGAGATCATCATGTGTTGGCGACAATCCTAGAATATAACTGAATAATCAAGGTAATGGGAATAAATTCAGAAAAAAACAGCTATTATAGTGTCGCATGCTTCACTCTAGCGATAGTGAGGTAAGAAAATATAAGAAATTTGAAAGAAGGATGAAATATTTCTCCATATAATATCACTTTTATAAGTACATAAAAGACATATTTATTCATGTATTAGTTCTCATTATTTATATGTAGAAATAAGCGTGTAATTGCGCACTTATAACTGCTACTGTGCCCCTTTTCGATGTGACACTGTGCGCCTTTGTGAAGAGGTAGAAAATCGCGCTGTACGACTTTTCGACGTGTTACCCAATTTTCCATGCAAAATATGGATGTTATTTGTGCACATATCACTCTCCTTCCGAAATATGAATCGTCCTACAAAGGAAAGACAATAGTGTCAACATCGATGACCCTTTGATGGCAAAGATGATGCCCAAAAATTACATGTCACGATGCAAGACACCAATTTCTCTTGCATTGTACATTCATTCTCCTTATTTTTTTTCTAGCTAAAAGCAGTTATGCATTATGGAGAAGATCACTAATTTGAATCCCCTCTACAGGTGCAATTATTGTGATTTTAGTATGCCAGTGCCTTAGATCACAACGAAACTTAATCGTCTAATATTTGGAACTGGTTACGTATTCCATGTATACCATGCAGATTACATTGATCTAAACGTGGATTTTAGTTGAACTCAACGCACCCAGTCGGCATTTAAAATACGAAAACGTGCATACAAATTGTCTGTATAACTTGAGCAAGTACGTCGATACCCTAAGTTGTAATCGAGAAAACCACTGGATTGACAAGTACGGTACATTCTGTACTTGGAATTTAAGATAGAAGGCAATACAATTTATACCCGAAAATGTATGTTTTCACAATCCAAATTAAACATTTTACAAGGCGTAAATTCAAGATCCAAAATTGTGCCAATATATCGAGATAAGATTGGCACGAGGTACGGCAATTTCCGAATTTGCTTCTGCAAGATATGAAAAAAAATGTACCGGTAAATATAAATCACAGGTAATTAAATTTTCATCCAACGACACCGAAATTGAGAGAACACATCCTGTTCTGCACAACATATAAAAAAAAAATTAAAATTACATGCGGATGCAGTTCCCTGCGTGTTTTTTACATGCACGGAGAAATTACGAAATATAACATTTTCGCCAATACCGGCATATATAGAAAATATAGAGATTGGCAAGGAATACGGTACAGCATATCCTGAACCTGGTGTTGCAAGATATCAAACAATAATGTAAATTTATACATGTTTTAACAGGTAGAATTTGCGAGGACACCCAAAATAACTATGCATTCATCAAAAGATGAAAATACATATACCCATAAATTTAAACCTTCGATATTACTATAGCGTAACACCCAAAGGATGTGATTGGAGCTAGTAACATATGTACAATATGATCTATGGAAAAAAAATTGATTTTGATACAAATGTATACTCCGAATAATTCCAAGCCATAGAGTATGGTGATTTTCAGATAAGGCCGTGAATTGGTGTATACTTTCGTGCAATTGGAAGGCGTTGAACCGAACCGAAAACATACTAAGAGTGCATGATCATACCCATGCAGAATTAGTTTTATGCTTTGTCCCAATTTCCAAGAGATTGTTCAAGTATGTAGCTGCGGACCGGGGCAAGTTCTGTTATGTTCGAATGTAACATGAATATATTTACAGAGAGAAATAAACGCCTTCACCTAAAATCAGCGATTTTGCAGTAATACTTCACGGCCCTATCCATCGAGAACCGTGATACTCAATGTCTGGGAATTATTCTGTGTATAACAAAATGTGGATCTTTATGCCAGTCAAAATGTTTCTTTAGTAGGTAATATTTTATTTTTGGGAAGGATTATTTTTGGCACCTCAAACTGGGGACGATTTCTGGTTCGAATGTACTGTATCCTTTACGTATATATTTCGTACATACTGAGACACTGGCAAGGAATACACTTGGAAAACTTTTTATACAACAAGCACACACAAATTTGTAAAAAAAAAAAAAAAAAAAAAAAAATACTATACCGTCCGGGTACAATCTGCATGATAATTTTTGAAACATTTCTTTGTTCCTTTTGTAAGCACTGTAGTTTTGGTATATTCAGAATTTGCAATGATATAAAAAAACAAAATCCAAAACTCAAAAGCAAAGCAACTTGTCAGTCTAGATGTTGTATTTTACATTATCGCGGTGGTACGACATAGATGATCTCACTTGAACGTTTTGAGACACTTGGTGTACCTATACGCTTCTACTGCAGATTGATAATCCCATGGAGGTGATCAGTAAGATTCTTCTTCTTTGTAAAGCGTTTATCTCATGTATCGCATTCAAACTCCTTGTTCCCTTTTTGGCGACAATTTTTTAGATGCACCTTCATATCACCAGGATACACGTACCCGGCCCCATATTTAAAGCATCTGCATTTCGTATTGGCGTGGTTATTTATATGACCGGCATAGACGTTTATGGTCATAACGTCTTGTGGTATATGGAACAACAATACCTTGGGGTTCCATGGTATTGGTTGCGATGACAATGTAGTCCCTGTCTACTGGTAAATTTCTTGCCACACAAATGGCAAATGAAGCCGATCGAGCAGAATTTGGTGTGTATCTCTGGACCATTTCACTTTGAATGTTCTACTGCAAATTAGACAGGCGTACGATGTTTCAGTATCTACGTTCCTGTGCCGCTGGAGGTTGAACCTCCATTTGGTAAAAAAGTTACATTTATGGCAGTGAAATATGTTAGGATTTGCGAGCTTTGCGGATTTCTTCGTGGATATTCCGCGGACTGGTTGTGGGCCTACGAATATTTCTTGGAATGATTCTTCCCCTGGTATTTTTAAAACAATTTAAAAACTATACCATAACATGAAAACGGATCATGGCGCCGTATTGTGGGTTCTGAGATATGAAACCCACTGAAATAATTAAGTCATCATTCGCCCCTACACATGAACACTAGTATCAGTGCCGATTAGACATTGCTATACTATATGTGCACAGTAATTGCACTTCGCTTATTACGAAAAAAGGACCTCATCAAAAACTCGAACAGTCGAAGAAATGCCCTGGACAAAAATACGGACAGTCTCAATTGAGGACGTGAACACTTTTCCCTAAATATTCGCCTCTTTATACTTATATTTATCTCCTCTGTACCAGAGGTATAGCTTGAGCCAGTACAACGGGCAGGCTTACGTGCTGGTTATTATTCCTCGGGAGAAACCGTCCGTCACGTCTTGTCCCAACCCAAGTCAGTCCTATTCTGTCCCTCTTCACCAAGCCCGCTAGCTATTCTCATTGGCTATTGGCATGATTGGGCAATTAGCGCCATCTATCAAGAGAGACCATTCATAACAAATGCCTACAATAAAGTACCAGTGGTCTTTATACCTGCCCACAGCCAATTATTATCTAAACTGTGAAAGACAGTGGTAAAACCTTTTCTGACTACAAAACCATATAATTAAGTTATGCAATATGTCGTATCAAATATTAGGTATTTATATAGCCTATGTAAGACCCATTTTGAAATATGGATATGTAGTTTAGGATGGGTGTAATGTGTTAGGAACAGAAAAAAATGAAGAATAAAAAACAGCTGAAAGCCAAACGAATAATCTTGGGTCTGACAAAATATGCTAGTATTAAACGCGACATTAAAAGGGTGATAGCAAACGATGCCGGCATACTGACAAGAAGTCATATGATCCCACAGACAAACAAACTGACTGCATATTTCTAAAACATCACAAGAATCAAAAGTGATCCCTGTGATGATTTGTATCCCAGCCACGCTTTTATTTTAGATGTTCATGCGACAGAAAATTATCAATGTTACATGCCAGACTCCGAAATGATTGCAACGGTTTGAATACCTAAGTAGTATAGAAAGCGCAAATTGGGTATGATTGACCTACTTTTGAGGCGGAACTGGGGCGGGATTTCCCAGTGGGGGTTTCCCACGGGAGGGGATTCCCCAGTGGGGGTTTCCCAATGACGATCACGTGATCAAGGCATGTCTAGACTTGTTCTGGGTTGTACAGTTCTGCCATACGGAGGATGGGTACTAGTATTTCAAATAAATTAATTAATTAATTAATTAATTTTAATTAATTACTTGTAAAATGGCGGTGTTTTTAGACGGCGCAAGGTAGCAAACGAGGCGGTGGGCACGTCACGGGGAGAAAAAACCCTCACATTACCCTCAAAAAAACCTCTAAGCCATATAATAATAATAAACATAATCTATAGGTGTTGTACCATGTTAATAGGATCAGTCTAGCATCTGTACCACCCTAGGGTCGAGTGTTTATTGTCCCGTGTATCTCCGCAAGAAAACAACAAACAAAATGGCGGCTCCAGGATGGTGCGGGGACGCCCTTTCCCCATCACGGCGTCGACCGTAGCGCCATCTGCACACATTGACGCAAGGGAGACAACTCGTGTGGCCCAAGGATATGGAAATAGCCGTGTTGGAGCTAGGGGAGCCACTACTGGTCCAGTGGGGTCGAGTGAGGTATCAATGTGAAGCCTATGTGAGGGGGCATCTGATGGGGTGGGTGTGGGGTTGAAATATCGGCATTCTGCGCATGCGCGGTGGCCCAAGGGTATGGAAATAGCCGTGTTGGAGCTAGGGAGCCACAAATGGTCCAATGGGATCGAGTGAGGTATCAAAGTGAAGCATTCGTGAAGGGGCATCTAATGGGCTGGGTGTGGGGTTGAACTATCGGCATTCTGCGCATGCGCGGTGGCCCAAGGGTATGGAAATAGACGTTTTGGTGCTAGCGAAGCCACTATTGGTCCAGTGGGGTCGAGTGAGGTATCAAAGTGAAGCTTATGTGAAGGGGCATCTCACTGGACTAGTGGGGTTGAACTAGCGCCATTCTGCGCATGCGCGGTGGCCCAAGGGTATGGAAATAGACGTTTTGGCATCTAGGGGAGCCAATAATGGTCCGATGGGGTCGAGTGAGGTATCAAAGTGAAGCTTATGTGAAGGGGCATCTGACTCGACTAGTGGGTTGAAATAGCGTCATTCTGCGCATGCGCGGTGGCCCAAGGGTATGGAAATAGACGTTTTGGAATCTAGGGGAGCCACAAATGGTCCAATGGGGTGATATGAGGTATCCATGTGAAGCATTCGTGAAGGGGCATCTCACTAGACTGGGTGTGGGGTTGAACTATCGTCATTCTGCGCATGCGCGGTGGCCCAAGGGTATGGAAATAGACGTTTTGGAGCTAGCGAAGCCACTATTGGTCCAGTGGGGTCGAGTGAGATATCAAAGTGAAGCCTACGTGAAGGGACATCTGACTGGACTAGTGGGGTTGAACTAGCGTCATTCTGCGCATGCGCATAGACGTTTTGGGATGTAGGGGAGTCCCTAATGGTGCAATGGGGTCGAGTGAGGTATCCAAGTCAAGCCTAGGTGAAGGGGCATCTGATGGGTTGGGTGTGCGGTAGGAATATCATTCTGCCCATGCGCAGATGCAATGCGGAGCTCTCGTCCAATCATCAGAAGCGAGTATTTCAAAATCCGTCACAGAACTCTCAGCCAATCAGAAGCGAGTATTTTGACCCAGTGCATTATGGGCCATATCCATATATATAAATATATATTCCCATACTGGGGTATAGGTTCAATGTTTATCCTACTGGGAAACCCACTTCTATAGGGTTGTGGGGTCTCGTTTTTCACGTCTCGTCATGTAGAACATCATAGCAAGGGTCCCGGAGCGAATCGGTGAAATTTTTGAAAAAAGTCACCGAGGCCTGGGTAGGCCCATAGGCCTATACTGCATGGCTATGGGTGTATAGGGCCATACGGGGTGGACATGTTGGAGTCTAGGTGAGTCCCTAATGATCCTATGAGGTCGTATGTGGTCTTATTTTGAAGCTCTCATGCAGGAGCATCCGACTGGGCTAATGGTTCGTCCGTGTTCAATAGTCTGCGCATGCGCAGACTGGCCGTAGTATAGAAAACAGGCATTTTGGGTGTTATGTAGGGGTGTGTTTGGGTTAGAGATGGGCTATTCACGGTTCGAATGGGTTGTGTGAGGTGTCAAAGTGAAGCTTGTGTGGGGTAGAGTCAGAATGGTGTGTTTTTGAATGGAAGTCGCGTTAATCTGCGCATGCGCAGTTGGTTGTAGTAAGTAAAGTGGCCATTTTGGGGCAGTGAAGGAAGGTATTTGGGGTCGAGATGGGCTATTCACGGTTCGAATGCGTCCTGGAAGGTGTCAGCTTGTAGTTCTCGGGGTGTACATTCCGATTTGAGGGATGTTTCCGTCATCTGTGACGTCATCAGTGACGTCATCGGTACGAGTAGTAGCGAAAGTGGCCATTTTCGGGCAGTACATGAAGGTATTTGGGGTCGACATGGACTATTCACGCTTCGAACGCGTCCTGGAAGGTGTCAGCTTGTAGTTCTCGGGGTGTACATTCCGATTTAAGGCATGTCCGCGTCATCTGTGACGTCATCAGTACGAGTAGTAGCGAAAGTGGGTATTTTGGGGCAGTACATGAAGGTATTTGGGATCGACATGGACTATTCACGCTTCGAATGCGTCCTGGAAGGTGTCAGCTTGTAGTTCTCGGGGTGTACATTCCGATTTAAGGCATGTCCGCGTCATCTGTGACGTCATCAGTACGAGTAGTAAGTAAAGTGGGTATTTTGGGGCAGTGAAAGGAAGGTATTTGGTGTAGAGATGGGCCATCCTTGGTCCGAATGCGTTCTGGGAGGTGTCATTTTGTAGGTCTCAGGGTGTAGACCCCGATTTGGGGGCTGTTCACAGCATCCGTCACGTCATTGGTGACGTCATCAGTACGAGTAGTAGCGAAAGTGAGCATTTTGGGGCAGTACATGAAGGTATTTGGTGTAGAGAGGGACTATTCACGGTTCGAATGCGTCCTGGAAGGTGTCAGCTTGTAGCTCTCGGGGTGTAGACCCCGATTTGAGGCATGTTCGCGTCATATGTGACGTCATCGGTGACGGCATCAGTAGGAGTAGTAGCGAAAGTGAGCATTTTGGGGCAGTGAAAGGAGCTATTTGGTGTAGAGATGGACCATCCTTGGTCAGAATGCGTCCTGTGGGCTGTCATCTTGTAGCCTTCGGACACCTGTGACGTCATTGGTGACGTCATCAGAAGGAGTAGTAGCGGAAGTGAGCCTTTTGGGGTAGTGAAGGATGTTATTTGGTGTGGAGATGGACCATCCGCGGTGCGAATGCGTCATGGGAGGTGTCATGTTGTAGATCTTGGCGTGTAGACTCCGATTTGAGTGATATCCACAGCATCTGTGACGTCATTGGTGACGTCATCAGTACGAGTAGTAGCGAAAGTGGGCGTTTTTAGCAGTGAAGGTTGTTACTTGGGGTAGACATGGACC